>JAAGKR010009967.1:0-24493 GCA_011419295.1 Clarias macrocephalus
TGTGTGTGTGTGTGTATGTGTTGTAAATAGCTGTGGGCTGTGTAGGTGTGGGATTACTTGTTTAGCTTTTCGGTTGTCACAGCAAAAGGTTCCGATAGAAATCAGGTAGATTTATCACGTTGTCAGATTTGCATTCAGGAACATAGGAGGAGAGGGGGACAAAAAGCAGTGGAGTGAGGCGAGCATCCAGGAGGATGTGAACGCCTATGTGTGTTGTGGATCAGGGAACACTATGGATGTCTAGGAGGAAAGATCATGTTAGATTCAAAGCAGTGACAGGGAGCAATGAGTAATGAACGAAAGCAGTGGATGGAATGTGTGATTGCGTCTTTCGTAATGAGAGAAAGACAACAAGACATTGTGGAATGTTTTCCAAAAAAACAGCAACAACACAAGAAGGAAAAAACACATTGACACTGACAAACAGTAAAGGAATGGCAGAGGAAATCTGACCTCGTTGTACTGAGAAGCTCATAATGTTGTTTTTCTCATCTGATGACACCTCGATGACGCATCGTGTGTGTTACACCTGTCGCTTAATCAGCTGATCAGCACTACATATGTGCTCCTGATGTCTGAGCTGTATTTTTTTTCATTAGTGGAGTAACTACATGCATAGCAATACAGTTCAGCTCTTGTTTATGCCCTTTAAACACATTAACAAACAGGAGCTAAGCAGTTTATCCAACCAAAACCAACTACTGCTTGCCTAAAAACCTCTCCTGTAAATGTTTCTGTCTCCCTCTAGTGGTCGGAATGAAGAAAAGGGGCCTGTTTTGGGTCTGTATGTCATTGCTCCTTTTTTTAGGCCTGACCCTGGAGTTTCCCTACATCCCAATGTTGTGTATTCTGCTCCAAGAGCCTTACTCATTGCAAACGCTGTTATTCTTCCTCTACAAAACATCCTGTGGCTTCAGGTCACAAACTTTTCTTGTTGACTTTCAAGGGTTGTACCCTGGTGAACTCTCGGTGACTCTGATGCTCTGTAATTCTGTGGTGTTGCTAGATGATGCTTCCTGCTACTGACTTGAGAGCGGGAGGCATCCTCGCTAGGTCGCCAGTTTTAGCACTTCGGTCACCGGGTGCTGTTCTTGGATCAGGTCGGCTCTAAGCATGGGAAATTCTGCACAGTGTCATGACGTTGCTTTTGTGGACAGCGTTTCCCTTGTGAACATGTGTTTTATCTGTTTACTGAAGGCTTTTCTATCCTTTTGGCCCTCTATTTCAGAACGACCACAAGGGTGAGCCGGTGATCGACCACCACAGGTTCAAGTCTCTTCCAGCCATCAACAGCAGAGCCAATGACCTCAGCTCACTGGAGGTAAACTTTCAGCCAGAGTCTGTCTGCCTTGTGGTTTATCAATCTCTTAATTTTGCACACGTTTAGGCCGCTTTTGACTGATTGTAAGCTGACAGACGTAGCTTGTTCGCAGAATTTTATGTAGTTGAAAGTAGTTATATATGTCATCATTGCTATAAAAGCAAGAAAGTAATAGTGTTTTTCTGAATCACAATAGTTTGGTTTGGAATTTGTACATACCTAATCTAATCAAATTTAATATTTATATATATTTTTTGCAGTTAAAGCCTACACTCTCTCAGCTCCATGCTGACTTCAAGAATTTCGAGCACCATTTCGAGTGGCTGAACAAGGTGACACAGAAGCACCATCACTCCACATCAAAGCTGAGCGAAATGATCTCGCACATTAAGAGTCTCATCAGCCTACTACAACGCCAGGTAACAAAAAAAGGCCAACACAACATATTGTGGTATATATGGTACCAGTCAAAAGTTTGGACAAATGTTTGGAATTATTTTCCATATGCTAGAGAGATTATGGATTTTTTATCAAAACTTTGAAATAACATATATGGCATTAGGTTATTCATTAACAACAAGTAGTTGTTATTTTAAAACACAAAGCTCATAGTTCTTAAAAGAACATTATTGGCAATGCATTTGCAAAACCCATCAAGCACCATGATACTTGATGACCTCAGGTTAGAGCCATTATGAAGGCTTTACAGATCATAAATAGCAGATGCGTCTCAATATCCACTGTTCATAGGAGATTATTGCATATATTGAACAAACTTGTAGACTGGTAGTATATATAGCACTGTAAGACATCGTTTACAACCCAAGCTTAAGGCATTAATAATATTAATAATATGATAATTATAATTTTATAACATTTTCAGTCTCCTTTGACATCTGTTTCTGAATATCTGTTTTCAGATGCTGCAAGTAGATGCCCCTCGGATCACCGTACCGTCTCCCTCCCTCCCTCCTCAACCCTCCTCGCAATGGGAGATGAATCAGTCTTCACAGGTGCTCCTTCAAAGGTTCAGGCATTTCTGTGATTGGGCAGCACGTGCTTTCCTCAGCCTCAAGTCTAAAATGCAGGCATAAGGGCTGCCGTTAAACCCGCAGCCAATCACGGCTCACCATTCCTACACTACAGCAAATGACCATTCCTCTACCCCTCTATGAACTACCAGCCTGGTGCATATGTGAGCTGATCAAACGGCAGCGACAGTGTCGACACTGATCTGTAGTCATAGGCACATTGAAGCCACAGTGCAAACACGAGAGCGCCACCTGTCTGCTACTGCCGTGTGTGTTCGGACTACAGCGACACATCACTGCCAACAGCCTGCTTCTGATCATCTGCGCAATTTCATCAAAATTTCACTTTCTTTGCTCGCTCTTCTTTTTCTTTTTTTTTTAAATCAACCTATTCATTATTTATGTATTTATTTATTTATTGAGCGGTTATTTAGTTATTTATTTGGTGTCATTATTTATTTGATTCTTTGAGGACAAAAAAAAAAAAAAAAAAAACACCGTCATTTTCTTTACCAGTTATGTTTAAATTTAAAAGTAAAATGTACTGTCTTTCTGTTTTCCATATTTCTTTCATTCCTATAATACTGTCTTTTAGCCATTATTTAAAAAAATTTGAAAAATTTATATTTTTCCTCATGTCTCTTTTCTGTTATTATTGTTATATTAATATTATTATTTTATGATTATTATTATTATTAGAGAGGCATGTGCTCACGATTGTTACCTAGATTGTTTTGCCACTAGATGTAGCAATATTGCTGGGTTTGTAAGGTGTCTGTTAGCATAAGATAAATTAGCAAACTGGGGGGAAAAAGTGTCACAAAGCACTGACCTACACCATTGCTGCCTTTTTTTCTCCTTTTTTTGTCTCCTTCTTTGCACAGTATATTTGGGTTTGTGTTTTGGATCCTCCGATTCAGAAGAAACGCATTGACGGCTAACATGTTCTTAGGCAATGTTAAATGAAAGGAAAAAAAAAACAACCCAAGCCTTAAAATACTATGTATTGTGTTATCTTGATTATTTGGTAATGTACTGATGTACATGCATCATCCTGAATGTAAATTGTTATGTGTACAGTGCAAATGTGTATTATATTATAGTTTTCTATGATATAAGGCCCCTTGCTCTGGCAATTGTATCGCAATATCAAAATTATTCTGTTTTGATTTTTTTTTCATATTTTGATATACTATTTATTATGTTTTCGTGTTATTTATTTTCACTGAAAAGAAGCAAGCCTTCTGTAATTTTTATACTTTTATACTACTTATAATCAGACTTTATCATTGCTATTGAAATTTTAATGTTCAACTGCATCGCCTCACATGCTGTAAATGACATTACTGTTTGACCAAAAGGTGTCAAGGGTGTGTCAGATACAATAAAGGATTTAATGGCAAAGATTGCTGCAGAATTAGCTTTTGTCTTTTGTCAGCTTTCGGTAGTTAAAGCCCAAACTTAATACATTTTGACCTGTTTTAGTGCCATCTAGTGAGGAACCACTGTTGGTTGAACCTGGTGGAAACCTTGAATCTATAGTACCAGTTCCTGGTTCTGGAGCAGAAGTGATACTAGATATAACACTGTCCTGGGACACAGACATATATCGGGTTAGAAAGTGTGACTTACACAAACATATGCTGTGATGTATTTGGGTTAAACTGTATTGCATTGATGTTGTTGATTGAAAAAAATAATATAATTTGAAATGTGAATTAATCTGTGGCGGCAAGGTGGTTTTGTGGCTAGCACTGTGGCCTCACACCTCCCGAGTTGAGGGCTCGATTACTGCGTGTTTTCCCTGTACTTAGTGGGTTTCCCCCTGGTATTCTGATTTCCTCTCACAGTTTAAACACATGCAGGTTAGGCTGACGTTCCCTAATTGTGCAGGCAACACTTAGTGCTTAGTGGTTAGCACTGTTGCCTTGCACCTCCAGGTTCCACCTCATGTTCATGAAGTTTGCATGTTCTCCCCATGTTCGGTGGGTTTTCACTGGGTACTCCGGTTTCCTTCCACAGTCCAAAGACATGCAGATTATGCTAATTATTTTTTTTTTTCAAAATTGCGTGTAGTGTTTGTATGAGTGTGTGTATATGTGTGTGGCCTGCAATGGGGTTCAGGTTCTACCCTGCCTCATTCCCTAAGACTCCTGATTTAGTCTCCTGTATACAGGATAGAGTGTTACAGATGATGAGTGAGTGAGTGAGTGAGAGAGAGTGTGTGCACTGCAATGGATTGACAACCTGTCCAGGGTGTACTCTGCCTCGTACCTAAAGTCTCCGAGTATAGGCTCAAGGCCTCTGCAGGATGGAATAAATTAATTGTCAAAATATAGATGCTTGTTAAAACATTTGCTTTTACTGGTGTATCACATCATCATCACCACACAGAAGAACATGTCCCAGTTAATGGGGTCTAGCGACGCACACGTCCTGGAATACCCACTTTTAGCACTTCTTCAAACACACTTGATTAAACAGTCCTTCCTCAGGGAGAAGTTGACATGTTAGATGAGGAAAGAAATACTGAAATGTACAGGATAGTGGGCACTATGATGGGCAACAGGCCCGCCTCAATGCCCTAAAAACTACACTTCCCAGACACACTGTTACAGCTTGTTAAGATCGAAACAATAACGAGATATAATCCTAAACTACAGTTATTATAATTTCAAACCCTCAGTGGAGAACATTTGTAGATCTTTAAAATCAATGTATTAGTGTTGAGCTTTTTGACCAATAGCGTGCGCGAGTTAGGCGGAAGAATGGACCAATCGCGTGGCGCGTTGCTGAGAGCCGGAAGCAGGCGGGTGACTGTTGGTTAGTTTGTGCTCGACATTATTGTTAAGGTTGTGTGGAGTATCACTGCGGACTCCAGCCTCATTTCAATACATGAAAACTGTTTAGTACCATTAATAATTACCGCTAAGTGATAACGTGCATCGCGGACGTGCAGAAATATGGATTTATATCGCGAGGTGTGAGAAACACAGACGGGCAGTGAGATGGATGCGGGAAGGCCGGCTCGGGACTGCACTAATACAGGCAGAAATCAGCCAGGGAGGGTGAGCAAATGTTTACTCGGACAATATTATATATGACGGGGAGTGTAGGTGTCTGGCATTTGATTTGTTTTTGTCTTAATCTTCGGGTTTTTAATTTCCCCGAGACAACGCAGCAGGGACACCGATACAGAACAGGAGGGAGGGACGGAGGAGGAGGAGGAGGAGGGAGTTTAAAGGGGAACTGCTGATCACTTATCAGCCTGATTATTTACATCATTTTACTCATTTACGCACCTTATCCTTACAGTCAGGTCTGTTTAGGTGAAGTACAGCACAGAATAGATTTTAAAGCACGTGGATTGTTGGTAAATGTTCAGTCACGTGCCTTTGTTGCTTTAAGATAGTGATCATTTTGAAATGATAAATATACTGCGAAAGTCACATGCTATATAGAAATTATTGCACTGGATATTTTTTTTATATATTACGTAAATATTCACTGATTTTCCTATCATAAAAACAGTAAAGTTAAGGATAGGCTAAGAAAGGCTTAAGGACCAACATCACAAAGTCTTATTTAAAGTTCATTTATACAGAGGGGTCCAAAAAATGTATACGCACTTCAACATGCAAAAATATATGCCTGTCTTCTGACGGTCACATCATTGCATCAATGATGATACGACTACTGACATCTTTAGTGGAAATATAATACTACACATTGCTGCCATAATTCAATTTGAGTTTTATAAAAAAGGGCTTCAACAGTTTAACATCTGTGTAAAATTTTTGGGCCCCTATACGTAGACAGATTGGTCTCCGTTGAAGGTTTTTTTTTTTTTTTTTTTTTTTTAATAAAGGGAAATAGGAATCAAGCAACAGATTTAACATTAGCCTCTTGAGAACCGAATGTTTCCATATAAAGACATGAAATTTTTTCCTGACTATATTTGCCTGTATGATAAGACTTCTTAATTCTTGAGGAAATTCTTGTATATGCTTGTGCGTTCCTCATATAAGGACTGTTGGGTCCAGACCTCTTTCCGTTTGATGATAATAGTGACGTTCACGTCACGCACTCACTAACTATACTGCTTTATCCTGAACACAGGGTGGCGGGGGGCCTGGAGCCTATCACAGGAGACAGGGCATGAGACAATCCATCGCAGGCCACACACACATAAACACTCACAAGCTCATTAACAGTTGACCTCATCTGCATGTCTTTGGACTGTGGGAGGAAACTGGAGTACCCAGAGAAAACCCATCAAACACAAGGAGAACATGCAAATTCCATGCGTACAGGTGGGAATTGAACCCGGACCCTGGAGTGCAAGTTGAAAGCTTTTACTGCCGTTCATTAGGCAACAATAAAGAGAACATACATATACCACATGAGGTTGAGGCATTTTTAAAAATGTATATTGATACTAGTTTTTAATTACAGGTACAATTTACATGTAAAAGGGATTTTACATGACTATTCACTCAGCATCCTTTTAGTTGTTTCCCCAAAGTGTTCTTCCAAAACCAAAGCCCACATAATCTCTTACGACTGATGAAGCATGGCTGCGAAGTCCACCTAAATCAGTATTCTTCCTTTAAATTTGGCACAAATTAACAAAACAAAACACTGCCTAAAAATTTTAGGGACAGAACTTGAAATGTTTGGGACAGTATGATTTATGATCAAACTGTCAGATATTGTCCAAATGAGGATGGGTTTCCTGTTGAGTCTGGTTCTTCTCAAAGTTTCCATCTATTGTCATTTCAAGGAGTTTTTCCTTGCCACCGTCACCCTCGGGTTAATCATCAGGGACAAACTAATAGTTAAAACTTATATGTTTTTCCTTACATCTTTCTTTCCATATTTCCATATTTATTTCCATATTTTTTTCAATCTATAAAGCTGCCTTGCGACAATGATCATTGTTAAAAACGTTACCCAAATACAAAAAAAAAATTTTTTTTTCACTTTTACAGCACAGTCTTTTCATAAAAGTAAAAAACTTGATGATAGAAGTGTGAAGTATGACATCATTATTCATGTGGTGTTGTGAACCATTACATAAAAGAATGAGTTGAACAGAAATACACACAATGCATCCTACCTGCTGATTACAAGACTTGGTATAATTGACCAACGGGAGAATTAAGCTACAGCTGTATCTCTACATTTATATTTGGTTAAAGCACATGGTTCATGAGTTGTGTGAAACGTTGTAATAATGTGACTAGCCCAATTGATATTATTTTTATCCATACAGTTCTGGCAACTGAAGTAAAGAAGTTTTAGTACTTATTTCAGCTGGGATACAAATCATCATATTCTGCACTTCACTAAACACCTGAAATGGCTACCGTAAATCAGGAGGATCCACAAAACTAGTCATTTGCACCCCCGACCCAGAGCGCCCTCCTCTGCTCCTAGGGTACGATGGCCAACTCCGTCGCTACCCTGGTGGTCCAAACTGAGCTTCTTCCCAGCCAGACTCCCTCTTCCCTCTCTCCTTTTCCATCGCTCCTTCCCCCTGTGGACGACGAGGAGAACGATGAAGAGAAAGGTGGACAGGAAGAGAAAGGGACAGAAACCGTCGTGCTTACGAGCGTCGAAATGGTGACATCGTCGACGTCTCCTGGAACGATGGGATCCCAAAATCCTGAACACCCCTTCCAGTGTCTAGATTGTGGGAAGAGTTTTAAGTGGTCTTCCAGGTTGGCACACCATCAGCGTAGCCATAACAACGAGAGGCCGTATCGCTGTAACCTCTGCCCTAAGGCTTTCAAAGGCTCATCAGCTCTGCTCTATCACCAGAGGTAAGGTGTTAAACGCTTTACTTTACAAATATAAATGATGACTTAATGTGATTAATAATTTGTTTTTTGTTTACACTTAATACTAGGTCTCATTCAGGAGAGAAACCTTATAAATGTGAGGATTGTGGTAAAGCATTTAAGCGCTCATCTCTCCTCCAGGTAAGCAATACCTGGCAGTGTCAAGGCCACCAGCATTTCTTGTAAGAAACAGAAACCGAGCAGACCTACCATATGCATAGGAATAGATGCATTTTGTTTTAATGATGATATATAATGTATCTGTTACTTTGTTATTAGACTTTAACGCAAGGAGGAAGAGGGGAGAGAAAACGTTTTGATGGCAATTAATTTGGTTTTCATTTTATTTTAGGTCCATCGCAGTGTGCATACAGGTTTGCGTACCTTCCAGTGTCCCTACTGCCCTCTCACCTTCAAGTGGAGCTCTCACTACCAATATCACCTACGGCAACACACAGGCGAGTGCCCTTATCCATGTGACAGATGTCCCAAAGCCTTCAAGAACTCCAGTAGCCTGCGTAGACACAAGAACGTGCATTTGGGTGTCAAGCCTTATGTTTGTATGGTGTGCAGCAAGGCTTTCAGCCAGTCAACCAACCTGAGGCAACACATGCGCATACATACCGGCGAGAGGCCGTACATCTGTGGTGAGTGTGGTCGCAGCTTCACGCACTCCTCCAACCTGGCACTTCATCGCAACTCTCACATAGATGTCAAGGCTCAGGGTGTGGGGAAGACAGGAAAGGTCGGGTCACCGGCAAGTGTTGAGGTGGTGCTCGAGGGGGCGACCTCAGACGATTTGAAGGCGGTTGAAATGACAATATCAGATATGGTGGGCCTTGTAGGTGGGCAGGAAGGGGGAACCAGTCAGGTCTTCTTATCTCATCCTGTGCCTGAGTCCTGCACACCGTCCTCAGCTGAAGGCAGTCAGAATGTCTTGACCGCCACAGGCGCAGAGCATGTACAGGTGAGCATAGAGGGGTCAACGGAAACAGATTCTAACGTGCTGTTGTACAGCTGCGGCAGCTGCAACGAGACATTTGGAACCCAAACACACTTGGAAGAACATCAAGCCTTGCATCTGCATAGTTTGGGGGTGGCTGATGGGGGTGAAGACACCAGGTGTGACGGCATAGAGGCTCAGGGAGGTGGGGTTTCTTTAGTTGGGATGGCCCCCTTGTTGGCAGACTTTGAGGAGGTGGTGGAAACCACGACAGTGTCAGAGACGGGGCAGGGAACAGAACTGCTTGGATTGGGTAGTCTTGGGGGTGGAGCCGGTCAGGTTCAATATGACTTGCTTCAGAGCTTCACCAGTTCCGTGGCCCAGATGCCCTCGGATGTCCCCACGTCCATAGTGGACACAACAGAGTGTGCCTACTGCAGTAAAAGCTTCAAGAACAGCAGCTCACTGAGCAGACATATTGCACAGGTGAGTGGTTCTGATTGATATGGAGAACACTGCATGACCACTAAGGTCCTGTCTGGGTCAAGAGTCAGTGCGAGAATACTAAGATTAGAAAACTGCAAGAATAGAAATAGGATTATTATTATCATTGTCACGAGTGAAATATTCTCTGCATTCTTCTTCAACCAGGTGCACCCTCTGGCGCTGTCTGAGTCCAGATCTCAATTCAGCTGCTCTGTGTGTGACCGCTCCTTCCCCCTACTTTCATCCCTTCTTACCCACCAGCTCTCGCACACCGAGGAGCAGAGACTGCTGGCCGAAGCAGAGGCCGAGATAGTCTGCCCTCCTTCACTGTCCCTCTCACTGCCCCTGTCTTCCTCATCCTCTTCCAAGAGAGAGGCAGAGGAGCCAGAGGCAGAGGGAGAAAGGGAAATCCATGTCAGCCTCATTGCTGTCACAGAAGAGGGAGAGAAGCAAGCTGCAAAACCAACCAACAGGACATCAGGGAAGGCTGGAAGGAGAGCAGGTGGGAGCAAAGGCTCTGCTGCAAATAATGGTGAGTTAAAAGAGTTCTCAAAAGATGAGTGGATGCTTAAATGCTCTTAAATCTGAATCTGAGAAAAGGTAAAACAAGTAAATGCTGCCATGATGACCACTGTTTTATTTGCTACAAGTTTCACTTAGTTTTGGTTATTATGCCTTATATCAAGGCAACATTGTTTATTGAAGAAGGTTTTATCTTGGACTGCAAGTAATTCCATGTGTAGTATCATGTCTGAGACTTCTGTCACTGTTTTTTTTGTTTGTTTTTTTTGGTAATAGAGAGGCCATATCGGTGCTTGGAATGTGGGAAATCTTTTAAGGGTTCTTCAGGTCTGCGCTACCACATGAGAGACCATACGGGAGAGAGGCCATACCGCTGCACAGAGTGTGGAAAAAGCTTTAAGAGATCTTCTCTACTGTCCATACATCAAAGGGTAAACACTGCAAAATCAATGTTTTAAAATGAATTTTAAGTTGATGTACTGTATATTTGCATTTGGAAGGGGGGGGCGGATGTTGCCATTTTCCTATAATCCTACAGATGGTGCACTCTAAACTATTCGCACAGCATATGGAAGTATAAAAGTGCCAAAGTTTCTCAAAGCAAAATAGCATGTTGAATTACATGAACTGAACAAAAACTTGTTGCAATAAAAATGTTTACGATTTGATCTGAATGGGAAAACATCTTTACAGCACTTGCAATATTTAAAATTATCTGCACTGCAGATTTCAAATGAAAATGTAATTCACGCATTACAAATTCTATGCAAAATAATACTAAATTGCTGTTCAAGAATATATTCAGTTGTTAAAAATATTTATTATTTTTCACCCTCACAAATTCAGGCTGCCGAAATTCAGGTAGTAAGTTCAAAATTCTGGTAGAAAAAAAATCCAGAATATCACAGGAAGAGCACTGGAGTGCCGATGTTATGCGCTAATATTCCCCTTTTCCATGGATGGAGATGATTTTTCTTTCTTCTGTGCTTGGTAATGCAAATACAGTCATGTTCAGTAACAAGATGGGATTTTTTTTTTTAACAGCAACAACAAACATGATGTTGACACTGTTGAATTTCTATTGCTTATAAATGAAGGTAACAGTAACAACTTTGTAATAGTTAGCATATTACAGTGGTATTTAATAAGAACCATCAAGCTACTAAGAATAATTAATTTTATGCAACATAATTGCTTTACAAAAATCGATATTTAGTAAGAGGTCCTTTATTCTTCAAAACCTGCTGGATCCAGTGCTGCATTCTATGGTGTCACTCTTTCAATCCATGCCTGCTTGATTGCTTACTGAAATCATGTATAGAAATTTGCCACAGAATTTAAAGAAATTAATTCCATTTTGCTACTGAATGAGACTGTATTTGCATTACCGAGCACAGGGGAAAGGAAAACCATTGTTCTTGTATTTGAATGAAAGAATGCACTGTTTTGCTTTGAATATAGCGATTACGGCGGAGAGGCGTTTAGTGCGTTTTTAACTTTTTTATTTATTTTTTGGCTGTTCAACTGGTAACCCAGGCAGATAATTAGATGTGCTGCATTCCGATTGGCAAGTTGTTCCCTGAGAAATAGACCGCACAGGGAGCAGGAAGCAGGAATCTTCCTGTGATATCCCACATGTAATGACCTGAATTTTTTTTTTCCCCCCTGAATGTTGTCAGCCTGAATTTGATTACTCAAATTTTAAAACCTGACTTTTGGAATTTGTGAGGTTGAAAAGTAACAAAGATGGTGTTTTTAACCATGGAATTTATTTTCGAACTGCTATTTGGTTGGTTCAATATTTTTGCATAGAATTTTAAGTGCTTACATTATTTGACATGTACAACCACAATAAACTGCAGTGGCGATAATTTCAAACAGTGTAAATGTTGTAAGGATTTTTTCAAACATTTTTATTGCAATAAGTTTTTGTTCAGTTGATGTAATTCAACATGCTATTTTACTTTGAGCAATTTTGTACTTCCATGATCGCACAGCATCCCGAAATGTAGGAGCGAATTAGTTACTAAGTTAATTAAAATGATAATGATATTGATAAAATTGTAATACTTATTGAATCTCAACACAAATATAATCGGCACCTAGGTATCAGGATAATATCATACCGGGTGGTCCATGGTGATTCCAATACCAATTAACAAAGTAGGTAATCATGCTATGACGTGAGTATAGTAAGATTTCGGATTTCTTTGAGTTCTGTTCACACTTTGAATTTACAAAAATTAATGTTAGCATTAGTTAATCAAATGTCATTATTTTGCTGACTATTAAAAATGTAAATATAAATCCAGGCTTTCAGCTTCTTATCTGTTGTGTGTGCAGGTTCACACAGGAGTGCGAGCCTTCCAATGTCCCTACTGCCCTTTGACCTTCAAGTGGAGTTCGCATTACCAGTACCATTTGCGGCAGCACACTGGCGAGCGACCCTATGTGTGCCAAGAATGTGGCAAATCGTTCAAGAACACCAGCTGTCTGAGGCGGCACAGCCAGTTGCACTCAGGTCTGCGACCACATGCCTGCTCTGTGTGTGGCAAGGCATTTTCCCAAACCTCCAACCTAAAGCAGCATGAGCGCACACACTCGGGTGAAAGGCCTTTCCAATGTGCACAATGCCACAAGAGTTTCACGCACTCCTCTAATCTTCAACTTCACCTACGCACACACTCCTCACGCAAAGACTACAAGTGTCAACGTTGTGGCAAAGAGTTCGTCATGCACTCTTACCTGCAACGCCACCTGCGGACGCATAGCAGCAGTGGAGGGGCCACGTGCACTAAAGAAGCGGGAAAAACAGCTAAGAATGGCAGCGGGACTTCAGACATGTCAACTACTACTCTGAGTCTAAACATGAATGCAGCTGGAGGCCTCAGTTCTCTGTTTTCTAATGAAGGAAATTCCACACTTATTCTCTCACCATCAAATTTGGACATTCCTCCAAACACGTCCCAAAATTATTTCATGATACAGACACCCACAGGACTACAGCTGATCCCGCTGTCCAATCCAACACCCACACGGCCTGCCCCCCCTCCTCCTCCTCCTCCACCACCTCCACCACCTCCTCCTCCTCCACCACCACAACTGCCATCACAGAACTTCCTGCTTCTTCAGTGCCAGTCCACCAATGGGAGCCAGCCAAGTCTCATTCTAGTTCCCACGGCATCCAATGGGAATCCTCTTCCTGCTCCCTCAACACCACAGGCCCTCCCCTTGGTGCAAACAGTATCATCAGTGCCACAGATAGCCACTTTAGCTCCAGCCCAAGCCCAGTTATCACAGTTTCAGCCACTCCAGACCCAGCAGAGGTTTATTTTTACCAACAACAGTGCTCCTGTCATCACTACCCCACCCCAAAACACAACAGCTAGACCAATTTTAGGAACCCTAAGCCACAACAGGAGCCCTAGAACCAGGCGTGGGCGCAAAACTAAAACTCAAAAATCAGGGTCCTTGGTGCAGACAGTATCTGTCCCAGCAGCTCAAGGTTTAGTTCCTTCCACTATTTCAACATCCACAACTGGTACTTCTATTGCATTGTCAACAACCTTGTCCCAGCCATCTAATATTCAAACATCTGTACCACCACTGAACTCAGACCCTGTGTCTGACACACCTTCTACTCCTGCTACAGTCACTGTATCAGCAGTGACCCCTACTACTCTTCCAACAGATAGCCACTGTATTTTGACAGGCGACCTTAAAAATGCATCTGCTGCAGAGGAAGTGGAGAAACTGACTGATCCACTACCAGAAGAGCACTTTGTTCTGTGTTTTGAGAAGGAAAATAAGGATGGGGGACAAGGAGCTGAGATGGAGGTGAAGGTACAGATGGATGAAGGGGTGGAGGGAGAAAGGTCATATGTGTTGCATTTTGAAGGAGAAAGTGAACAAGGGGAAATAGGAAGTGAAGACAGAGGGGAGAAATCGTACGTCCTTCGATTTCAGTCAGAGGAAGAGATGGAGGGAGATGGAGATAAGGAAAAGACTGGCATGGTTTCTCTTAACTTGCTTCAAGATTGGACTGCAGCAAGGGAAAGTGAAAGAATGGAAGGGTTTGAAGAAGGTGTTGGGGTGGAAGAGAAAGCATTTGTTCTTCATTTCCAAACTGATGCACCAAGCGATGATGACATCCCACCAAATGCTGGCTTTCCTGATGGCCCTAGTGAAGATTTGGGTCTTTCTTGTCATCCTGCCCAAGCCTTAATGCCTCTTGGTGGACAGGAAGTTGTGTTCGAATTAGGCAGTGAGGCCAAAATAGATGCAGGCGCAGGCAGTGGAGAAAGTGTTCAAATGATTGCAGTAATAGAAGGTGGCGGCAGCAGTTCTGAGACAGGGGGCAATTTTACCAGTCCTGGTGGAGTCACTGGGACAGGACCAGGGCAAATGGGAAGCATATTTCAGCTAGAGGGGGGGGAAGGTATTGTTATCATCGAGGTTAGTACCAGCAGTTTGACAGAGGGAGCAGAAGGAGTTTCAGTAGGATTAAGGAGCATGGACAAAGAAGGCACTGCGTCACCAGAAGTGGCATCTGAGGAGCAGAAGATGCTGGAAACTGAGAGCAGACTATCAGCCAGCGTGAATGGGACCTAAGGCGTAAGCGCTGAAGGAATCTCCAAATGAAGCCTGTGAATTGCTCTAAGACACAACCCACACGCACGTGGTCCTACTAACCAATGCACACTACTAACTACCAGCAACCTGAGTCTTTGACGAGACACCCATTTTTAATGATGCCTTTTATGATCCAGGTGACTTAACCTAAAGCAGTCATTTAGGTCTGTGACTTTCAGCTATCAAGTGAAAAATGAAATTAAATGAAATGGAAGGGAAGTCATGCTTTATAACAAGAATCGACTGGCAAGTGTGTGTGATAAAGTAGTTTTTTGGTGCAATGGTTAATGGTTTTTTATGTTGTCCTCTTCCTTCAGTATTGAAGTGTTTTAGGCATTGCATTACCTAGAATAAGGTGAGACTTCCTCACCCGCCCATAGAGGGAGTAGTTTCATACACCACACGCACAACAGATATGTTTTTTTTTTTTAAACCATACACATGAATTCAAGAGGATTTGCTGAAGAATGTTGGACAACTGTAAACTAATATGCTGTCATGTTGACAGCCACAGTGTAACATGAACAAGAACTGTGAATATGTCTATAGTCTGTTTAGTTTCACTATAATTGTTAATATTAGTAAATTATCATGCTCAACAAACTCTGTCAGTCATTTTTTAAAAGTTAATTTTGCACTTTGGACATAAAAAATAATGTCAAATAAATAAATAAATAAGAAAAAACAATACCTATGACACTATTCTCACATACAATTCTATTTATTTGTGTAATTTGTAGTTGTGCAATAGGTACAGTATATGGGGTAAATGCTAGTTGTAGATGATCGAGATGGTGGGAAAAATTGATTTGGTTATGAATCATGATTCTTTTGTGAGATGATTCATGTCTCGCCACACTGACTTTATAATAGTGATGAACAAGTCGATCGGCCAGTGAAAATAATTGCCTGGTTTTCAGTTTGATCGTCCAATCACCAGTCATGGTCAATCAGCCTCAGATATAAATGACACTGTACTGAGCGCAGAAGCTTTAGAGCTTCCATTTTTTTTATTAAAAATTATGCATGTTAAGAGCTTAGATCTACCTTTTCCTCCAAATTCATATTGTGAAACGCATTTTCCCATAGGAAATAATGTGAAAGCAGATAAGCCCTTCCTGCCACCCCAAAATATTACCATTATTACAAATTTTATTACACTATTATTATATTTTTGCATATAAAAATATCAAAACATTTAGAAAAAGCATGTAAGTGAAGTAAAATATGAAATGAATAGACATTAAACCTCACTTAACCTTCATTTATGATTCCTCTTGGCACCAGCTGCTTTAAAAACGAAACTGAAAGTGTCTCCTTTTTCTTTATGCTACCGTCCTTGCTAACATTCTTGGGGCCCATGGTGCAACGTCTTCCTTAAATCTGGCACAAAATGCACACACACACACACACACACACAAATGAATAGCTTTGCTTGGTTTTCCACTGACGCAAATAAGTCTTGAAAGGCTCCCGGACATACAGTATGTGCCACTTAGCCGGCCCTCGGTTGGGCTCATTTGCTAAAAATGCTTCATCATTTCTTAATGATTTCTTCCAGAATTTCATTTCTTAAAGCGAACATTCTTAAGACTACGAAATACTTCATTCCTCGTATGCTGAGGGACCACTGTGGTCTCAAACACACGCATTACATACGCTTTACACCAGTCTCAAAATACTGCGTGCGCAGTTGAAAGTCGCGTGCGTTAGCAGCCCCACGTGCTCGCAGTCACTCAGCACGCGCGCTCAATAATAATTAATAATTATCAACAATTACAGCGGATCACAGAGATACTCTTGTATTCGACAAAAAAAAAAAAGTAATGTTATAAGGAACTGGTTACATTTAATTACTTTAAAGGTTTAAAATAGTAACAAAACGGGGGGGGGGTCATATCGAATCGGGATATTAATAAAATCGTGATGCATATACAATATGCAATTTGAGAATACCGTTACGGGAGGTGAGTGCTGATCCCTAGCCCTAGGAGATGACCTCCAGGCTTGTGAAAGGTCACGCTGCTGATTCGGTATGATGCGCCTGCTGCGTTTACGCTGCTTTGGGATTCGCGAAAGCAGATACGCCGAAAGCGCGCTTTGCGGATAGCGGTACCACCGTCGCTTTTCGGCGCAGTTATAGCTTGTAAACACTATGCAGCCTTGGGAATTGTATGAAAATTGATTTCTGAGGTAAGTTTGTAAGTCGCTGTGACTGGTCCATGGCACAATGTCGGTTTAAACAGGAGCTTTTTCCTTAAAAAAAAAAAAAAACCATGGGTAAGAGGAACAGCGCTAGTCACAGACTCCTACTCACACCACGCCGCAAGCTCTAATGCGCACAGGAGCTTTATTATTAAAGCGTCTTCATGCCGGATAAAAAAGTATACTGAAAATAAAAGTACGTGACTGTTTTTTTTTTTGTGTATGCATTATTGTTATTTAAGTAAGACGGGTTTAAAAGCATTGATATCCTGTTGTCTTAGCGCCTAGTTCAACCCTCGGGTCTATATTTGGTACCGCACGATGAGCGCGTTGGCCTAACGCGGTCTGCTCCGCAAACACCTAGAACAGTATGCGATCAACTGCCAGAGTTATAACGATCCAGACAAATGTTTATTCTCGTTTGATGCGAAACATATTGTGACACAATGCACATCCACTACATATATGGGAAAATATATGTTACAGAAATATAAAGGGCATCTGTAAACCTCCAGTACACTTTCAGTCAGTGATCCTGTTTCTCTGTTTATTCAGGACCCGGCTTTAAATCACCGTAAAGATTGAATAAGATGGCGCACTTAGACCTGGGAGATGTAGCGCTTCGGCGGATGAAAGAGGAGGATATTGAGGCTGTAAAAGCTCTCATCAAGGTATTTTTTTATTTTATAATGAAGATACACTATATGGACAAACGTATTTGGTCAAACCTGCAATAACATTGTATCTAAATACATATACTCTATACAATATGGAGCTGGTCCCCCCTTTTGCAGCTATAACAGCTTTTACTCTTCTTGGAAGGCTGCCCACAAGGCATTGATGTTGGATGAGAAAGCCTGGCTCACAATCTCCGTTCCAGTTCATCCGAGAGGTGCTTGATGGGGTTGTTTAAACCAGTCAAGTTCTTCCACACTGAACTCATCGAACCGTGACTTTATAGTTTTTGCTTTGTGCACTGTTGGGATAGAAAAAGGCCTTCCCCAAACGGTTGCCACCAAGTTGTAAGCATAGCATTGTCCATGATGTCTTGGTATGCTGAAACATTAAGATTGCCCTTCACAGGGGATAAGGAGCCTGATTGAAACACCTGAAGTCAATAATTAACAGGTTTGGGCAAATACATTTGTCCATATAGTGCAGATTTGTTTCGTTCCCCTGTCTTCGGCTTGTATTTGCAAAGAAATAATTCTGTAATCTTCATTTATCATGCATAATTTCTGCTTCATTCACTCTTTCCTCTTTCTGTCTGTACAGCAAGGATGTGAAGGGATGGAGAACCGGCTTATCCTGCACCTCATTACTAGACCATTAGCAGTCCTTCTGCTCGCCACAGTCTCTTCTGTGCTCCGCTTTGTAGTGCACTCCTTTATGCTAGCCTTGTTTATCCCTGTTTTCCTTCTCATCATATATCTCAAGCTCACCATCCCGCGGTCCATGGGCATCCTGGGCTCCAGCAGGCCCTACTGGGACTACCTGGGCAGCAGCTACCATGCTAGGTCCCAACCAGACATACTAAACCCACATGCTGCCAAAGCCAAGCTTATGACTGACCAAGAGAAAGCCAAACGTCGCAAAAAAGCAAAAGAGAAGTTTAAAAGCAAAGAGGTAGAAAAAGGAAAGGCTGAAGAAAGAGAGATGGTGGATGAAGATGATCTAAAGGAACGGGCCCGCGTTGCAGGGGAAGTATGGGTTGCAGACAGGGATGGTGAAGTGCTTGGATGCGTCGCACGAGATGGTTGGAGCCGGCATGGCGTGTACCGTATCTGTAGGCTGGTAGTGCAGAGCTGGTACCGTAGAGAAGGGCTCGGCAGGTTGCTAGTCCAGAGCATGGAGTCCAGTGCCAAGCAGTGTGGAGTGCACAGGGTCTATGCTCATGTGCCCTTCCCTTCCAAACTAGGAGAGGCTTTCTTCAGAAAACTGGGCTACCGGCTCCAGGGAGAGACTTCTGGGGTGGAAGGTGAAGAGGAGGAGGAGGATTATGAGGAGCCAGGAAAAGGCTGGTTGGGCTTTCCAGTGACAAAGGTGTTTGTTAAAGATTTATAGCAGTGAACGGGCATATCTTTTTCTAACTACATTTTGAAATAGTTATGTAATTTGTGACATTACAGATTACTGAAATTCTGTAAAATCACTACAATGAGTAACATTCTTTCTTAATTTCTTAATTTAAAATGTATATTCTTGTTTGTTTGTGACATTTTTTCTTTGCTTCTTTTTGTTTGCTTATTTATTCCAGTGCATTTTATTCATGTTAATGCACTGTAACAGAATAGTACTCAACTACCATGTTTTTTTTGTCTGTGAAAAAAAGATCGAAATAAATTTCCTCTGAGACTGGTTTTACTCACAGTCTGCTTTTAATGATGTACAGTAGCGTTCCTAGTCAGAAAAAGTTTTTTTTATCTGAATGCATGGGTTCAAACCGAACTGTGAAGTGTCTCAATATCAAAATGACTTGGAGGTAGGCTTTTCAAGACGTAAAGCTTTCTCTTTCACACTTGAAAGGTATAGATATGTGCAGACTGTGGTTCTGCTGTGGTAAACTGAGTAACAGCGATAGACCTACTACAGATGTCAACATCGATAAACAAACGCTTGAAGAAAAAAAGAACAAAGCATACTGTATATGTCAACTATATATGTTGCAAGTCTTTGTGCTTGCCATTAAACAGCAGTGAGCAAGCATGTATGTTTCTGAAGTTGATGCATGTGGTTATCTCTCTACCTTAACCACATTCTGTGAAATATATGTCTTACCTACTACCTCATTCACCACCGGATGTTTGTACAGTTATGTGTATGTGGTGAGAAAGTGCACCTGGAGCTGCACTAAACATCAGTGTCATGATTTGAAAATTCGTCTTTATAGGCTAATTTTCAGACAGAATTGAGTGAATTGTTAATAATTTTATTGTGAGTGGTAACAGCCAAAATGATGTCGGCATGATAGGGCAGAAATAACCATTTAATGACCATGTCACTCTGAAAAATCACATAAATGAGTTATTATTAGTACTTATTGCCATTTGCAAACGCATATAGCCGACTGTAGTGAACAGCGATGGACTTTTTTTTGCTTCCCGCAAGACTTGGTTCACTGTAATCAGAAATACCTGTAGGTTTTACTTATGCACGACACAGATTACAGACTTGAGTAAGAAGAATTTGAGTTGAGTAATACTTTCTTACTCATTCCAAGGTTGGATAATCTTCTAAACAGGTCACAGCATACAGCTAGGTAATCAACACGTTCGCAGTTAGTAAGGTTACCACTTCAGTATCTCCTTTCGCATGAATTGGCACCAAGCCTTGTTTGTTGTGGGCTTTGTTGTTCTGCCACGCCGGAGCCCGCATTAGTAAACACCTGCAAGTGTGTCCCCTAACCAAAGTATACCTATTATTGTCTTCAGGAAACAGATGCACGTTCACAGCTCTGGAAAAGTGTGTTTGGAGCTGTGGTTGAGTTTGTCTGCACGATAGGTCTTCGGGGGTGTGTCTGTGTGTGTGTATGTGTGTGTGTGTGGGCGGGTGGGTTTCGGAAAGAATGACTCTGCATTTCCTGCCCTAATTCGTTCATACGTGCTGTGCCAATTGATGCATTGAAGCCGCTCTTGCCCATGGTGTGTGTGTGTGTGTGAATGCGTGTAAACAGACTGTGTGAGCATAAAATGAAGAAAGAGGTGAGATTTGGCTGATCAGTAATATTTGTTATTACTGTCAGTTACAAATTTTTATATAACAGGATTGTTTTTCTTTATGCATAGCGACTGTTCCTTGTTATTATTATTATTATTGTTATTATTATTTATATTATTATTATTATTATTATTAAGAGCAATTATATGAAAACATTTCAACTTACATTGTGTGTGGCACAGTGTTTCTCTTTTGCCACTGTTCTCTGTTACACAAATGAACACAACAACCAGCAATCCAGCTGGACCTCAAAGATTTGAGGCTGAATCGTGGGAGCAGACAGATGTAAAAAATCAGACATACACTTTTCATTCGTCTACCTCACACACACAAACAAATAAAGATCAAGAGATCAGAGGGAGCTCTTTGGGAAACGGTGATTTCCCTGGCCACAGAGTGCATTAAAGGCTAAGTTAGAGTGAGACCCAGACATGATGCCAACTGTACTGAAACTAGGAGAGAGTTTCGAAAACAATTGCACACAGTCAAAATGAACAGGATACATAATAGCAGTGATATGGGTGCTTATGCATTCCATTGAGCACTTGTGACGTCATGTGGTCAGGCTGAATTTCGAGGCTCTTCTTTGTGGTGAAGAGGTCTCAAGTGAGTGAGTGAATGTGTGTTTTGAAGAAAGAATGTAATCTAGCTCTTTGGAAACACTTTGTCTGGAAGGTAATCTAGCTGTCTGCTGGATTTACTTCACAGGATGTCCATGGGAAAAAAATAAAGGGAAAGACCCAGGTAAAAAAAAAAAAAAAACAACAACAGCGAAGAAAAAAAAACAGAATGCTGAAGAAGGTATAATGGGAATGATTAAAGGCCATGTGGGAAAAGTGAATTG
The DNA here is from genome assembly GCA_011419295.1 of Clarias macrocephalus. NCBI lineage: Eukaryota > Metazoa > Chordata > Actinopteri > Siluriformes > Clariidae > Clarias > Clarias macrocephalus. The sequence goes on from JAAGKR010009967.1 coordinate 21,545, forward strand.
GAGCCTTCCTTGGTTGGGTGCAAGGGTTCTGGAAATTTCCAGCTTTCCATGGTTACGCCACAGGCTGCGTTTTGTGACGCACATCTGAGAGTAAAAAAAGGTTACAAGTCACGTCAAACACTTAAGAGACTAATGTGTGGTCAAGAGCTATTGTGTAAAAATATCCTATTCTTTGCAATTTAATATTTATATAAATAAATAAATTCTGCCCGTCATTAGGAAAAAGGAAGTAGTATCGTGTATGTTTATTTAAAAAAATATTTAACTGTAGTACTTTCTATTAAAAAAATAAAAAAATATTTTTAAAAAACCCAGCCAAAAAAAGTCACGCACTTCATTTTGTTGAATTACAGTACGGTTTGCTTTGATCATAGCACATATTCACCATGGCATCACACAGATAAGCTTTTCCAATGTCAACATTTATTTCCATTCAGAGGTTCATTAATTTCTCTCCAAGAACTTTTATTGATGCAGGGAGAGTCAGACTGCTGTGTAAAGTCTTCCAGCACATCTCAAAGATTCTTAATGCGGTTAATGATGTCCCATGCTTCCTAACTCACTCTTTTATAATTTGAATCCTGGCATTATCATCTTGGAATATGCCTGTGCCATCAGGAAGGGAAAAAATCCTTGATTGAAAAACCTGGTGATTCAGGAGGCTTAGGTGACTTAATTTTTTGGACACATAACATGCTAACTCTAGAACTGACTAACAGACGTCACCGCAAAATCATAACACTGCCCCCACTGGCTTGTACAGTAGGCACTAGACATGATGGGTGCATCACATCCATTCTTTATGCTTCATAGCAAATTGAAGCCTTTTTTCAGATTACCCTGACTGATAAGTGGTTTTCTTAAGGCTACACGGCTGTTTAGTTCCAATCCCTTGAGCTCTCTTTGCATTGTGTGCAGGGAAATGCTCTTACATTTACTATTAAACATAGCCATATGTTGTTACTTTCTCCTTAGTTGCTTCCTTTGTTTGATGCAGAACATTAATTTGACCCTTCTGAAACAGAGTAATGTCTTCGAACATGGTTGTTTAAGAAATAAGAAGCCACTCACTGCATCAACCCACACCCATCAGTAAGTATCAAATGAAAGACTCTTACTGTACCTATTTGCTTCGTTAAATCCAGGTATTGATTTATTTTATCTTATTTTATTTTTTTGGTTGCGCAATGTATTTTAAATAGCACATCGTGCAGATGCTTAACTCCAGCAGATCATACAGATGCTCAAGTGGATTGAGATCTGAAAATACCTTAAACTCTTTGTCATGTTCCTCCAACCATTTACAGTGTTGCAGGACGCGTTACCCTGCTGGAAGAGGCCCCTGCCATCAGGCAATACCGTTTCCATGAAGGGGTGTACTTGGTTTGTAGCAATTTTTAGGTAGGTGGTGACAGTGTAACATCCAAATGAATGCCAGGACCCAAGGGTTCCCAGCAGAACATTGCAAGCACTGCTTCTGCCAGCTTGCCTTCTTACCATAGTGCATCCTGGTACCATCTCTTCTCCAGATACATGAAGAGACACACACACTTGCCAATGCACATGATGTAAAATAATTCTTCATTCATTCTTCCATTGCTCAATAGTCCAGTTCTGATGCTTATGTGCCCACTGTAGGAGCTTTCAGTGATGGAAAAGGGTCAGAATGGGCACCCTGACCGGTCTGCAGCTACACAGCCACATACACAGAAAACTGTTGTGCAGTGTGTTCAGACACCTTCCACCCCCCCCACCCCCCCACCCCTCAGATTTTTTTTCTCCCTAATTGTTTCCTATTCCTCCCCGTCTACTACTACCTAATACTACTACCACTCAGTCGGGAGGGCAGAAGACTATCACGTGTTTCCTCCAAACCACGCATGCTGACCGCATCTTTTCGAACTGCTCGCTCATGCACCGTTGGGGGTGGCGTAACACACTCGGAGGACAGCGCTATCCGCTCCTTCCGCTTGCGTGAGCCCACAGACGCCCCTGATTGGCTGTAGAGCCGTAATTAATGTGGGAACACTAAATACTTCTCATCCCTCTCGGCCAATTAGCTCTCACTAGGCCTCCGGCTGTGAGAGGTTACAGCATTACCCGGGAATCAAACTCACGATCTCCGGATGATAGGGTGAGGACTTGGCCAGTTCAGACACCTTTTTACCATAACAAGCATTAACTTTTTATTGCTCTTTTGTGGAAACAAACCAGTCCTCCATCCATGATCCTGTCACCAGTTCACCAGTTGTCCGGCACTGGATCACTTTTGATAGGTACTAACCACTGCATACAAGGAACATCCCAGAAGACCTGCCTTTTTGGAGACACTCTGACTGAATCATTGAGCGGTCATGGTTTTGGCTCTTATCAACGTAGGTAGATCATTATGTTTGCCCATTTTTTTCTGCTTCTATCCAATCAACTTCAAGAACTAACTGTTTACTTCTTGCCTAATATATCCCAACCCTTGACAGGTGCCACTATTACAGGATTATCAATGTTATTCATATCACTTCTCTATGATTTTAATTGTATGACTGATCAGTGTGTAAATAGAAAAATATATGAATACATTTGTTCATCCACCTGAATAACAGACCATTACGTGATTGTTAATTCATCCAGGTATTGCCCAATGTTGTTGCATAATGCGGTAAGAACTGCTCTACAGGTCCCTTTAAATAACAGCTGTTATTAACACAACTCTCTGGCATTGTCAGTTAGAATTAACTTCAGCCCTCCTAACTAGAGTTTGAAAACTGTTATCACCCAATCAGGGACCACCTTTCAGTCAACTGTATCAATATGTCACACATCTTTTATACCTCCTTCTTCCTCTACTTCACTTTCAAAACTCTCACTCATTTTTGCATGACTCAACCACTGAGTTGGTTTCATCTTTCGGAATGATGAGCAAGCTGGACAGGTGAGTAAAAAAAAAAAAAA
>JAAGKR010009968.1:752-3252 GCA_011419295.1 Clarias macrocephalus
GTGTGTGTCTGTCTGTGTGTGTGTGTGTCTGTCTGTGTGTGTGTGTGTCTGTCTGTGTGTGTGTCTGTCTGTGTGTGTGTCTGTGTGTCTGTCTGTGTGTGTGTGTCTGTGTCTGTCTGTGTGTGTGTCTGTCTGTGTGTGTGTGTGTCTGTCTGTGTGTGTGTGGTCTGTGTGTGTGTGTGTGTGTCTGTCTGTGTGTCTGTCTGTGTGTCTGTCTGTGTGTGTCTGTCTGTGTGTGTGTGTCTGTCTGTGTGTGTCTGTCTGTGTGTGGGTGTGTGTCTGTGTGTGTCTGTGTGTGTCTGTGTCTGTGTGTGTGTGTCTGTGTCTGTGTGTGTCTGTGTGTGTGTGTGTGTGTCTGTGTGTGTCTGTGTGTGTGTGTGTGTCTGTGTGTGTGTGTTTGTGTGTGTCTGTGTCTGTGTGTGTCTGTGTGTGTCTGTGTCTGTGTCTGTCTGTGTGTGTGTCTGTCTGTGTGTGTGTCTGTCTGTGTGTGTGTCTGTCTGTGTGTGTGTCTGTCTGTGTGTGTGTCTGTCTGTGTGTCTGTGCAACAGTTAGCAGAAGATCAAACCGAAGCGTCTGTTCCTCTCAGGACCGTCTGTCAGGTGTCCACACACATCTACGGTCTAGTTAATGAGTTTAGCTGTACGTAACTTAACTGTAAGGCAGCCAGCTGGACGTGTGTAAGATCACACTGATGACACACACACACACACACACACACACAGCAGGGTTATTAAAACCACCGCACCAGTCTCACCATTTACACCAGTTACACCAGTCTCACTGACCCTGATCTACTAAAGGTCATGGACATTGAAACTCATGCAGATGTGATAAACTCTGGAGACGGGCCGAATTGATTCAGTATCGTGATTCTTCTGTTCTGGTGATTCACACATTGCCTCTCTGACTGTCTGATTTTTTTCTCCACTGTTTATATACTACACTATTATATATACATACAGCAAGGGCCAAAGGTTTAGACAATGACACAAATATTAATAAAGTGTTTTTAGATCTTTGTGTCAGATGTTACTCTGGAATCCTGAAGTATGATTACAAGCATTTCATAAGTGTTAAAGGCTTTTATTACAATGACATTAAGTTTATGTAAGACTCAGTATCTGCTAGGGCTGCTCCGATTGATCGGTCGCCGATCATAATCGGCCGATAAACGCTTTGGGAAGTTTGATCGGCAGTCTCTATAATGGCCGATATAGAAAAGCAGATCAGGTGACGCAAAACTCGCAGGTTTTTGTTTTGTTTGTTTGTTTTTTGCGCGCTGCTAAAATGGCTTCACCGGTCTGACGATTCTACGTGTTGTGTGAAAAAGACAAAACATCAGCAATCTGTAACCTGTGTAACAAGACAAATCCACGAGGCGGGAAGCACCAAAGCAGTTTTCAAAGTTGTCTAGCGCTAAGAGAGCAGGAGAGCTCAGCAACTCGCGCGCCGCCGCTCGCTCAGCTGTCGGTATAATTCCACTATCTCACCTATGCGGTCTCGCGCGGTGGCCGTAAGTACAGTTCCTCATGATTCACCGCGAGTTTTGGCGCTGTGATTACGTTTCCATCTTTCCGCTCGAAAAATTAAACACGTTTAATTTTTTTGCCGGTCCTCATGGATGCTTGCGGAACTTCCGGCGACTCACGTCCCACTCGTCTGTTATTTTATTTAATTTTATACAATCTACAGGAAAGTTGTATTTGTCGAGCTCTAAGCTGTTCCCAGTTACTAACCAAACACAGGCTGCGATGTTTTAACTTGATGTGTTGCACATGTTGCTGGCCAATAAATACAGTCAATTCATGATGCTCCTCTTCCTGCAATTTCAATACTTAATTTACATTGTTGTTGGATATAGTTCAATAAATAACGCTACATGATAAGGCTTCAAGTAGACCCTGTAATCGGTGATCTGTATCAGCCCATACAGCTTCTAGTGATCGGAAATCGGTGATCGGCCCCAAAAATCCTGATCGGAGCAGCACTAGTATCTGCAGTGTTGCTCTTCTTATTAAAGACCTCTGCAGTTCACCCTGACACGCTGTCAATCATCTTCTGTTCCACACCCTGACTGAGGGCGCAGCCCCCTCTTATATAATCAGTGCTTGGAGTTTATCATTTTTTTATAAAGTTATAAATGAAGCCTTTATTTGTCTCATATACATTACTGCAGAGTGAAATTCTTTCTTCGTATATCCCAGAATATCTGAGGTCAGAGCGCAGGGTCAGCCATGATACAGCACACCTGGAGCAGACAGGGTTACTGGCCTCGCTCGATGGCACAACAGTGGCAAACTGGTGGAGCTGGGATTTGAACTGCTGATGTTCTGTTCAGTAACTCGGTGCCTTAGCCCTCTTGGCCACCACTGCCATCACTTTTGCCTTACGGCGAGGAGCTCCATCATGCTGGAAAAGTCACTGTTCATCACCAAACTGTTCTTGTCCCGCCGTTGTGAGAAGTTTCTCTCAGAGGAAGTTTTTGTACCGTTCTTTACTC
>JAAGKR010009968.1:8252-10752 GCA_011419295.1 Clarias macrocephalus
CTGGAGTCGTGTGCACTGGGTAGTACAATAAGACTAGACATGCAATAGAATTTTAATTAGTTAACAGATTGTGTTTAATTGCAGTCGAGCTTTGTTTCATCACCGCTCCACAGGCAGGAGTAATATTTATACTTTTAACTTTTTATAACATTTATATTATAAAGAGTAATATTTTAGATCATGTTATTCGTTTAAAGACAGTTACTGCCTTTTCTGACTGAAAGTGTCTTCCTTTATTATTAAACTGTGTGATTAAAAATACTTCAAACAGGAAGGACACTAATGAAGACCTTGCTATGACCTTGACCCTGTTTGGATTTGTTGTAAAATCTAAAAGAAAACAACCTAAAAGCCTAATGCCTCCACTCCCTGCTCACGTGGGCTGACGATGGGCTAGCTGGGTCCTCCCTGGACATGGGTGGTCTTACACTGACTGTTACTTGGGACCAGTAAACATATGACTATGGGATACACCTGAGAACATCTACACCTGAGCATCCCAGAACATCTATTTAATTCAATTACATTTTATTTGTATAGCGCTTTTAACAATTATCATTGTCGCAAAGCAGCTTTACACAATCAAAAGAATTTTTTAGGTTTGTATGGAATGTGAATTTCTATGAATCAAAATGTTCAAATAGTCAAGCCGAGGTCGACGATGGCAAGGAAAAACTCTTCCTGCAATAGAAAGAAACCTTGAGAGGAACCAGACTCAACAGGGGACCCATCCTCATCTGGGTGAACGGAGAGCAGGGATTGATCAGCACTCATACTGTGTGTTAGGTGGCAGGCAGTTCAGTATAACAGGAGACGTTAACAGATGTTAATATGGAGTCCAGGTAGTCCTGAACTATCAAGCAACTGCAGCCAAGTCAAGTCCTCAGAGAAACAGCTGTCAACATCAGTCGAGGCCAGAACCATCTTCATGGTCATCCATATGACGAGATCTCCAACCAGAAGCGGGGCACCAGGGTGAGTTAGGCAGGTCCAGAGGGATCACTGGCAGCTCAGGAACGACATGTGTAGCTCGACAGAGAGAGAGGGGGGGGGGAGGGGGGGGGGACAGAAGAGGGGAGATAACAGTTCGGTCTGGTCACAGTCACATAATGTATAAGGTGAAGGTATATTCAGTGCAGAGTGCAAGCAGGGACTCCGGCAGGACTAACTATGACATCATAACTAAAAGGGAGGAGCCAGAAGGAAACACAGACATGAGGGGGAACTGAGATGTAAAGCGACCAATCACCTCACCTCACACTCAACAAACCTGAGTGATCAATGAGAGTGGGGAGGACAACATCTAAACATACCAGTTCACCAGATACTCTACGTCCATGAGTCCCCCAGATCAGCTCCTTTACCTAAGGCTAATCTATTTACAAACATGCTGCGCTAAATAAACAGGTTTTTAGTCTAGACTTAAACACTGAGACTGTGTCTGAGTCCCGAACATTAATAGGAAGACTATTCCATAACTTTGGGGCTTTGTAAGAAAAAGCTCCGCCCCCTGCTGTAGTTTTAATAATACGTGGTACTGACCGGCAGCCTGCATCCTTTGATGGAAGTAGGCGTGGCGGATCGTAAGACACTTAACAGTTCACTCAGATACTGTGGCGCGAGACCATTTAGTGCTTTAAACGTCAAAAGTAGTATCTTAAAATGGATGTGAAATTTCACAGGGAGCCAATGCAGTGTAGATAAGATAGGGGTGATGTGCTCGTATCTTCTGGTTCTAGTGAGGACCCTCGCTGCTGCATTCTGTACTAACTGAAGCTTGTTTATACACCTAGTTGAACAACCAGACAGTAAGGCGTTACAATAGTCCAACCTAGAGGTGATAAAAGCATGAACTACTTTTTCTGCATCGTTTAGTGACAATATATTCCTTAACTTGGCAATATTTCTGAGGTGAAAGAAAGCTATCCCGGTGATATTGTCTACATGAGCTTCAAATGAAAAGCTGGAATCTATAATCACACCAAGGTCTTTTAAGTTCATGCTAAGTTCATTAGCATCCAGTTTCTTATAACCTTTATGCATTGCTCAACTTTAGCAAGCTGGTTTCTCTCATCTGGTTTTGCTGAGACATATAACTGTGTGTCATCCGCATAATAATGAAAATTAATATCATGCTTAGGGATTATGTTGCCCAAAGGAAACATGTAAAGGGAAAAAAGCAGTGGGCCTAAAACTGAACCCAGTGGGACACCAAACTCATCTTGGAAACATGAGGAATGGTCACCATTTAAATCTACTACATACTGATAACGATCAGTCAAATAGGATCTGAGCCACAAGAGGGCTGTTCCCTTAATTCCTACTACCTTTTCTAATCTGTAAAGGAGAATACGATGATCAATGGTGTCAAAAGCTGCACTGAGGTCCAGTAACACAAGTACAGTGACGCAACCTTGATCAGAGGCCCATGGGAGGTTGTTTACTACTTTAACGAGTGCTGTCTCTGTGCTGTGATGAGGCCTAAATCCTGACTGATACA
>JAAGKR010009968.1:15752-24492 GCA_011419295.1 Clarias macrocephalus
GTCTATGGGAATAATTTTTTTTATTTCTCACACTCCTGATTTTGTGTGTGTGTGTGAAAAAGTGTTTATTTTTACCCAGCGCTTTTATTTATATGTACACAGTCAAAGTGATAGAAACATTTCACCTATAAATATTATTATTATTATTATTATTATTATTATTATTATTATTATGAGCCGTAATGGTGTGTTTGTGTTTCTCTGTAATGGTGATGGATTGTATTAAAGATGTGTGTGTGTGTGTGTGTCTTTCTCAGGCTCACACAATAAATTTACACCTTTACCTGTGTTCAGGTGCCTCTCTTTTATACACACACACACGCGCACACGTGCATGTCTGATGTCCCGTGCAGGGACATGGGGGAACGGTTTCTGCTGTATCCAGAATCAACCCACAGGGACAAACACAACCTCCTCCATGAGGTAAACTGGAGCTGAGAGAGGGGCGGGACTTCCTGTTCCACAACACTCAATCATTACAGTATTTAAATATAATAATGCACTCTAGTCACCTGACTTTGTGCTGCTCATGTGATACAGCTTGAAATGATGAACACAGTCTGTCCCAGTGCTACACACACTCACAAAACTCTCCCATGGCAGCAGGTGTGCGTGTGTGTGTCACAGTGTTTGAGTAATCATGTGGTTTTTATGGTCTGTAGTGGAACGAGCCATCACATGGTCTCACACAGGACAAACGCAGACCTTTAACTTCAATTCAATTTTATTTCTATGGCGCTTTTAACATTGGTCAAAGTCTCAAAGCAGCTTCACAGAAATAAAAAGAAATTTTAAGGAAGTGTGTATGTGTGAGAAAACTGTCTAGATAATGAGATGGTCCCTGATGAGTGAGCCGAGGGTGACGGCGACAGGGGCAAGGAAAAACTCCCTGAGATGGCAATAGGAAGAAACCTTGAGAGGAACCAGACTCAACAGGGAACCCATCCTCATCTGGGTGATAACGGATAGAAATTATATAACATCATGTGTGTTATGCAGCTGAAAGTTCAGTATAACAGAAGTTCTTTAAATGAACACAAAGTCCAGTTCAGCACAGGGATGAGTCAGTGCAGGGATGATAATATTGGGGTTATATGATCATATTTTCTAGATCTAGTGAGAACCCTGGCGGCTGCATTTTGGACTAACTGTAACTTGTTAATTGCGGATGCAGGACAGTCACCCAGTAATGCATTACAGTAGTCCAGTCTGGAGGTCATGAATGCATGAACCAGCTTTTCTGCATCAGATACAGATAAAATGTTCCTAAGCTTGGCAATATTTCTAGGGTGGAAAAAGGCTGTTTTTGTGATGTTGGAGATATGATTTTCAAAGGATAAGTTACTGTCTAATATCACACCCAAGTCTTTCACTGTCGAGCTGGTGGTAACAGTACATCCTTCTAAACGCAGGCGGAATTGTGAGAGCTGGTGTGTACTGGTTTTTGGGCCAATAAGTAAAATCTCTGTCTTATCTGAATTTAGTAAAAGAAAATTATCGGTCATCCAATCTTTTATATCTTGAATACACTCAGTTAGGGTTAGGATCTAAACCATTTTAACGCCTGTCCCCGAATACCAATGTGATTTTCTAAGCGATCTTTGAGAATGTTATGATCTATAGTGTCGAATGCAGCACTAAGATCAAGTAAGACAAGAATTGAGATGCAGCCTTGGTCCGAAGCTAAAAACAAGTCATTTGCCATTTTAACTAGTGCAGTTTCTGTACTATGATGGGGCCTGAAACCTGACTGAAATTCCTCTAGAATATCAGTTTCCTGCAAGAATGTGCATATTTGGGCTGATACTATCTTTTCTAATATCTTTGATATAAACGGAAGGTTTGAAATTGGTCTGTAATTTGTTCATTTGCGTTTAAATGAGATTTTTTAAGAAGAGGCTTAGTAACTGCCAACTTGAAAGATTTAGGGACATGACCTAGATATAATGAAGAGTTGATAATGTTTAGAAGCGGCGCTCCAGTTATATTTATCACTTCTTTTAATAATCTGGTTGGGATTGGATCCAACAAGCATGTTGTTGATTTAGCCGAGTTGATAAGTTTATACAGCTCTTCCTGTCCTACACCTGTAAAGCACTGAAAATCTAATTGTGAAGCTTTAGACTGGACTGGATCATGAGATGTTGTTAGAGGTTGAATTTCCATTATTTTCTTCCTGATACTATCAATCTTATCATTGAAGTAGTTCATGAAGTCTTCACTTCTAAGCTGTGATGGGATACTCCCTGCAGGCATCTTAGGGTTTGTTAGGCTAGTCACTGTACTAAATAGGAACCTGGGATTGTTTTGGTTTCTTGCTATCAGTTGGCTCAGATGCTCGGTCCTAGCCGCTTTTAGAGCCCGTCTATAGCTGCACATACTATCTTTATACGCGATTCTAAAAACTTCTAATTTGGTTTTTCTCCATTTTCGCTCGAGGTTACGGGTTGCTCTCTTTAGGGCGCGAGTGTGACTATTATACCATGGTGCAAGTGTTTTATTTCTGACTTTTTTTATTCTAATGGGAGCAACAGTGTCTAATGTACTGGTAAAAATGGTGCCCATGCTGCTAGTCACTTCATCTAAATCGTCTGCATTTAGGGGACTGATAAGAAGTTGGAACAGATCCGGCAGTTTACTTGTGAATCTGTCTTTAGTAGTCGGATTAATATTTCTACTGAATTGATAACGTGGGGAGGCACAGCTACGCTGTTCTACAGGTAGAGTATATACTAAGAGATGATGATCTGTGATATCATCACTTTGAGGTAGAATGTCTATATTAGAGACATCTATACCATGGGATATAATTAAATCTAGCGTATGATTAAAGCGGTGAGTTGGTCTATTTATATTTTGTTTAACCCCAAAGGAATTTAGCAAATCCATAAATGCGAGTGCTAAAGCATCGTTAGCATCGTCTAAATGAATGTTAAAGTCTCCTACTATCAGCACTTTGTTAACCAATAGGTCTGATAGCAGATGTCCAAACTCTTTAAGAAAATCGACATATGGCCCCGGGGGTCTGTACACGGTGGCCAGAACAAAATGTAGCAAGGGTTTATTACGTATTTTGCTGAGTGCAACATTAATGATAAGCACTTCAAACGAGTTGAACTTGGGCCTTGTTTTCTGAGTAACAGTGAGAACATCACTGTAGATAGTTGCGACACCACCACCACGACCAGTTTGACGGGGTTCTTGCTTATAGAAATATCCTGATGGAGTAGACTCATTTAAACCAATATATTCATTTAGTTTGATCCAGGTTTCAGTAAGGCAGAGTGCGTCAAGACAGCAATCTGAGATAATTTCATTAACAATCAGTGCTTTAGGCGCAAGGGATCTGATGTTGAGAAGCCCAAACTTTAGAGGTATATTTTGATATTTTGAAGATCAGACAAGGTGGGGGACCATCTGACTGGTGTGGCTGTAGGTGGAAGCTGGCTTGAAGAGAGGCCTATTTGAACAATTGAAATGATTTTTTACAAATATTTATTAAAAAAAAAAAGAGGAATAAAACTAAAAAGCTCACAACACCTGGTTGTCCTATGCGGTCTCCCATCCAAGTACTAACCAGGCCCGACCCTGCTTAACATCCAAGATCAGACAAGGTGGGGGACCATCTGACTGGTGTGGCTGTAGGTGGAAGCTCGTTTGAAGAGAGGCCAATTTGAACAATTGAAATTATTTTTTACAAATATTTATTAAAAAAAAAAAGACGAATAAAATTGAAGAGATCACAACACCTGATTGTCCCATGCAGTCTCCCATCCAAATACTAAACAGGCCCAACCCTGCTTAGCATCCAGGATCAGACAAGGTGGGGGACCATCTGACTGGTGTGGCAGTAGGTGGAAACTGGCTTGAAGAGACGCCTATTTGAACAATTGAAATTATTTTTTACAAATATTTATAAAAATAAATAAAAAATACATGAGGAAGAAAACGGAAAAGCTCATAGCACCTGATTGTCTTATCCGGTCTCCCATCCAAGTACTAACCAGGCCCAATTCTGCTTAGCAGCCAAGATCAGACAAGGTGGGGGACCATCTGACTGGTGTGGCTGTAGCTGGAAGTTGGTTTGAAGAGAGGCCTATTTGAACAATTGAAATGATCTTTTACAAATATTTATTAAAAAAAAAAAAGAGGAATAAAACTAAAAAGCTCACAACACCTGGTTGTCCTATGCAGTCTCCCATCCAAGTACTAACCAGGCCCAACTCTGCTTAGCAGGTGGGGGACCATCTGATTGGTGTGGCTGTAGGTGGAAGCTACATGATTTTTTTACAAATATTTATGAAAAAAAAAAGAGGAATAAAATTGAAAAGCTCACAAGACCTGGTTGTCCCATGCGGTCTCCCATCCAAATACTAACCAGGCCCAACCCTGCTTAGCATCCAAGATCAGACAAGGTGGGGGACCATCTGACTGGTGTGGCTGTAGGTAGAAGCTGGCTTGAAGAGAGGCCTATTTGAACAATTGAAATTATTTTTTACAAATATTTATAAAAAAAAAAAAAAACTACATGAGGAAGAAAACGGAAAAGCTCATAGCACCTGACCGTCCTAACCTGTCTCCCATCCAAGTACTAACCATGCCCAACCCTGCTTAGCATCCAACATCAGACAAGGTGGAGGACCATCTGACTGGTGTAGCTGTAGTTGGAAGTTGGTTTGAAGAGAAGCCAATTTGAACAATTGAAATGATTTTTTAAAAATATGAAAAAAAAGAGGAATAAAACTAAAAAGCTAACAACACCTGGTTGTCCTATGCGGTCTCCCATCCAATAACTAATCAGGCCCGACCCTGCTTAACATCGAAGATCAGAGAAGGTGGGGGACCATCTGACTGGTGTGGCTGAAGAGAGGCCTATTTGAACATTTGAAATGATTTTTTACAAATATTTATGAAAAAAAAGGAGGAATAAAATTGAAAAGCTCACAACACCTGGTTGTCCTATGCGGTCACCAATCCAAGTACAAACCACACCCGACCCTGCTTAGCATCCAGGATCAGACAAGGTGGGGGACCATCTGACTGGTGTGGCTGTAGGTGGAAGTTGGTTTGAAGAGAGGCCTATTTGAACAATTGAAAGGATTTTTTAAGATATATATATATTTTTTAATTTTTAAAAAAGTGGAATAAAACTAAAAAGCTAACAACACTTGGTTGTCCTATGCTGTCTCCCATCCAAGGACTAACCAGGCCCGACCCTGCTTAGCATCCAAGATTAGACAAGGTGGGGGACCATCTGACTGGTGTGGCTGTAGTTGGAAGTTGGTTTGAAGAGAGGCCTATTTGAACAATTGAAATGATTTTTTACAAATATTTATTTAAAAAAAAAAGAGGAATAAAACTAAAAAGCTCACAACACCTGGTTGTCCCATGCGGTCTCCCATCCAAATACTAACCAGGCCCAACCCTGCTTAGCATCCAAAATCAGACAAGGTGGGGGACCATCTGACTGGTGTAGCTGGAGAGAGGCCTATTTGAACATTTGAAATGATTTTTTACAAATATTTATTAAGAAAAAAAAAAAAAAGAGGAATAAAACTAAAAAGCTCACAAAACCTGGTTGTTCTATGCGGCCTCCTATCCAAGTACTAACCAGGCGCGACCCTGCTTAGCATCCAAAATCACACAAGGTTGGGGACCGTCTGGCTGTAGGTGGAAGCTGGCTTGAAGAGAGGCCTATTTGAACAATTGAAATGATTTTTTACAAATATTTATAAAAAATAAAAAATAAAAAAAAAACTACATGAGGAAGAAAACGGAAAAGCTCATAGCACTTGATTGTCTTATCCGGTCTCCCATCCAAGTACTAAACAGGCCCAATTCTGCTTAGCAGCCAAGATCAGATAAGGTGGGGGACCATCTGACTGGTGTGGCTATAGGTGAAATCTGGTTTGAAGACAGGCCAATTTGAACATTTGAAAAGATTTTTTACAAATATTTATGAAAAAAAAAAGACAAATAAAATTGAAAAAATTACAACACCTGGTTGTCCCATGCGGTCTCCCATCCAAGTATTAACGAGGACCGACCCTGCTTAGCATCCAACATCAGACAAGGAGGTGGACCATCTGACTGGTGTGGCTGTAGGTGGAAACTGGCTTGAAGAGAGCCCTATTTGAACAATTGAAATGATTTTTTAAAAATATTTCTTTAAAAAAATTTTAAAAAAGAGGAATAAAACTAAAAAGCTAACAACAACTGGTACTCCTACGCGGTCTCCCATCCAAGTACTAACCAGGCCCGACCCTGCTTATCATCCAAGATCAGACAAGGTAGGAGATCATCTGACTGGTGTGGCTGTAGGTCAAACTTGGTTTGAAGAGAGGCCTATTTGAACAATTGAAATGATTTTTTACAAATAATTATTAAAAAAAAAAGAGGAATAAAACTAAAAAGCTCACAACACCTGGTTGTCCTATGCAGCCTCCCATCCAAGTACTAACCAGGCCCGACCATGCTTAACATCCAAGATCAGACAAGATGTGGGACCATCTGACTGGTGTGGCTGTAGGTGGAATCTGGTTTTAAGAGAGGCCTATTTGAACAATTGAAATGATTTTTTACAAATATTCATAAAAAATTTAAAAAAAACTACCTGAGGAAGAAAATGGAAAAGCTCATAGCACCTGATTGTCTTATCTGGTCTCCCATCCATGTACTAACCAGGCCCAATTTTGCTTAGCAGCCAAGATCAGACAAGGTGGGGGACCATCTGACTGGTGTGGCTGTAGGTGGAAGCTGGTTTGAAGAGAGGCCTATTTGAACAATTGAAATTATTTCTTACAAATATTTATGAAAAAAAAAAAAAAAAAACTACATGAGGAAGAAAACGGTAAAAACTAATAGCACGTGATTGTCCTATCCAGTCTCCCATCCAAGTACTAATCAGGCCCGAACCTGGTTAACATCCAAGATCAGACAAGGTGGGGAACCATCTGACTGGTATGGCCGTAAGTGGAAGGTGGTTTGAAGAGAGGCCTATTTGAACAATTGAAGTTATTTTTTTACAATTATTTATTTTAAAAAAAGAGGAATAAAACTAACAAGCTCACAACACATGGTTGTCCTATGCGACCTCCCATCCAAGTACTAACCAGTCCCAATCCTGCTTAGCATCCAAGATCAGACAAGCTGGGGGACCATCTGACTGGTGTGGCTGTAGGTGGAAGCTGATTTGAAGAGAGGCCTATTTGAACAATTGAAATGATTTTTTACAAATATTTATAGAAAAAAAAAAGGAATAAAATTGAAAAGAGTTCAACACCTGGTTGTCCTATGCAGTCTCCCATCCAAGTACTAAACAGGCCCGACCCTGCTTAACATCCAAGAGCAGACAAGGTGGGGGACCATCTGACTGGTGTGGCTGTAGGTGGAACCTGGTTTGAAGAGAGGCAAATTTGAACAATTGAAATGATTTTTTACAAATATTTATTTAAAAAAAAGAGGAATAAAATTGAAAAGATCACAACACCTGGTTGTCCCATGGGGTCTCCCATCCAAGTACTAACGAGGACCAACCATGCTTAGCATCCAAGATCAGACAAGGTGGGGGACCATCTGACTGGTGTGGCTGTAGGTGGAATCTGGTTTGAAGAGAGGCCAATTTGAACAATTGAAATAATTTTTTACAAATATTTATTAAAAAAAAAAAAGACAAATAAAATTGAAACGATCACAACACCTGGTTGTCCCATTCGGTCTCCCATCCAAGTACTAACCAGGAACGACTCTGCTTAGCATCCAACATCAGACAAGGTGGGGGACCATCTGACTGTTGAGGCTGTAGGTGGAATCTGGTTTGAAGAGAGGCCAAGTTGATCAATTGAAATTATTTTTTACAAATATTTATTAAAAAAAAGAGGAATAAAACTAAAAAGCTCACAACTTCTAGCTGTCCTGTGCGGTCTCCCATCCAAGTACTAACCAGGCCCGACCCTGCTTAGCATCCAAGATCAGACAAGGTGGGCGACCATCTGACTGGTGTGGCTGTAGGTGGAAGCTGGTTTTAAGAGAGGCCTATTTGAACAATTGAAATTAATTTTTACAAATATTCATTAAAAAAAAAAATACATGAGGAAGAAAACAGAAAAGCTCATCACATCTGATTGTCCTACACTGTCTCCCATCCAAGTACTAAACAGGCCCAACCATGCTTAGCACCCAAGATCAGACAAGGTGGGGGACCATCTGTCTGGTGTGGCTGTAGGTGGATATTGGTTTAAAGAGAGGCCTATTTGAACAATTGAAATGATTTTTTACAAATATTTATTTAACAACAACAAAAAAAAAAAGAAATAAAATTAAAAAGCTAACAACACCTGGTTGTCTTATGCGGTCTCCCATCCAAGTACTAAACAGGGCCGACCCTGCTTAGCATCCAAAGTCACACAAGGTGGGGGACCATCTGACTGGTCTGGCTGTAGGTGGAAGCTGGCTTGAAGAGAGGCCTATTTGAACAATTGAAATGATTTTTTACAAATATTTATTAAAAAAAAAAAAAAGAGGAATAAAACTAAAAAGCTCACAACACCTGGTTGTCCTATGCGGCTTCGTATCCAAGTACTAACCAGGCGCGACCCTGCTTAGCATCCAAAATCACACAAGGTGGGGGACCATCTGACTGGTGTGGCTGTAGGTGGAAGCTGGCTTGAAGAGAGGCCTATTTGAACAATTGAAATGATTTTTTACAAATATTTATTTAAAAAAAAAAAGAGGAATAAAA
>JAAGKR010009969.1:0-24492 GCA_011419295.1 Clarias macrocephalus
ACACACGGAGACGGACCAGAAGACTAGCAGTTAGCCCTGTAGCGTAGATGGTAAACCCAAACGCGGAAGTAGCGCGAGTAGGCAGGATAACCACGCTGTTTATTCTTAGAACTCTCTCGGAACGAGAGCAAGAGCTTACACAAATAAACCCGCGTTCTAATAACACACACTCAATCGAAAGCGAAACCCAAGAAGGTGAGTACTCACGATTAGGCGAACAGAGCGTCGGCGATAGCATGGGCAACTCAATGACTGAGCGATGTAATGCGCCATCTTGTCTCCTTTTATGCTTCCTGAATCGCGACCGTCTTACTTCCGGGTCCTCGTGCCGGCCGCGTTAGGAGTGCGCATGACACTAGGTTTCAACGTAATAGTATATAAACTGAAAAAAGTGATGTACATTAGGTTTTACATTTTGGGGTAAAGATGATGACATTCTAAGAAGATCAAGTCTCGCAACCCAGGTGTCTGAGACATTAACCTTTTGTCTTTGACTGTCCATCGGGCAGGGTCCCAAGTTAAATGTGAATGCTAATCTCAAAGCCAGACTGTGCCTTTGTCTCTATAATAATGTGAAGGTCTGGGTGAGAATGTCAAAGTGATTGAATTAGCAACTATGCATTTGAAAGACACTGTTATGCTAATGAGATCAGGGCTGGGGACATTCCATTGCCGGGCTGATTCCTGTACTGCATTACATGATTTCTTTAGATTGTCTCCACCTCTTTGTATCCATCCCCCTTGAGAAGTATAAACTCTACAGTGCTGAACTATAATGACTACAGCTACGCACAGCGAGTTCTCAATAAAGAGTAACTTCTGCTGAAAGTTCTCCTGGTCTCTGCTTGGACGAGGAAAAAGTTTCCAACAGTACTTACATTGCATGAGAAACTTCTCATGCATATCAGATTGTAAATATCACATTTTGCATATTGCAGGGCTGCCAATATGATTTTAATACTTCCAAAGAATATATAATAATAACGAGTCCTAGTTTTAGGCTGACACAGAAATCGTCTCAGGTTACTTTTCTGTAACCCTGTTCCCTGAAAAAGCGGGAATGAGATGCTGCGTTAAAACGCTATTGAGAACGCTCTTTATTCGACGCCAAACTTCGGCTTATATAACCTTGGTCAGATAACATCATCTGATGAAGTGCACCTGAAGGTTATAAATAGGTCTGAACCGGAAACATCCTCAGGTCAATTTTTTTCTGAAAGAATGTCCCGTTATGCCTGAAGTGTGGCATTGGTGCGCAGCATCTCATTCCCACTTTTTTCAGGGAACAGGGATACAGCAAAGTAACCCGAGATGTTCCCTTTCAAAAGCAACTCCCGATGCTGCATGAAAACGATACTGGGAACAAGAATACCAACGCTTCCGCACTGAAAGTGTCTGGACCCCCAGGGTTGTGTAGCATCAAAGAGGCCTCATACATGACGCTGGTATGCTGACTCGAGGACCCACGAGCCTGGAGTAGTATGGACATGCAAAACTGTAAAATCTGACAAATGTGACCGGAGAGGACCAACCTGCCACATCACACACTTGCTGCAAGGGTCGAACTCCTAGGGGTGAAGTCTGACCATGCACCTCTTAAGATAGGGCAATAGCATCTCTCACCCAATGTGACAGCATTTGTTTAGTGTCAGCCGCATTCCGGTTGCATATAAAAAGCTGCTCTGACTTACACCACTGGCTAGTGCGGTGGACGTAAATCTGAAGAGCACGTACTGGACACAGTAAGTAAAGTCTTTCCTGCTCCAGAGCTGTGAATGGTGGAGGGCAGAATGCCTCGAGAACAACTGGAGTAGCATGGACAAGAATATGGTCAAGAATGGAACATTCGGAAGATAATGCAGGTGAGGATGCAGAATAGCCCAGGGGCAAAGTCTAGGCAGGATGGCGAAACTGACAGAGCCTGCAAATCCCCAATCCTCTTCAGAGAAGTAATGGCCAACTTTCAAATACACTCCATTTGAGGGCATAAGTTCTTCTAGTGGAGGGAGCCCTAGCACTTAATATGGTTTCAATTACAATGGCTGCTAGACCAGCATCTCTTAATTGGTCCCCCTCAGGGCCCAGACAGGTTCCAAAGCTCAGGCCGGGAACTTGAAATATTGTCCTTGAAATATAAAAATTAAATATTGACTTTTGCGCCTGAGACAGAAGATCCCTCCTCACTAGAATCACCCATGGTGAGATGTCGAGGAGAGATATTAGATCTGAGAACCACACTCTGGTCGGCCAACAGGGCGCTATCATTAAGAGGAGCAAGCCCTGTTGACAGACCTTTGCCAGGACTCCAGGGAGCAGAGCTATCGGAGGAAATGCATAAAGACGCAGTCTGGGCCACCTATGGGACATCGCGTCCAGACCCAGGGGAGCTGGAGGACTCAGAGTAGTGAAGGGGACCTTGTGCTGTTTTTTGCGAGGCAAAGAGGTCCACCTCTGCTACATAAAATCTCTCCCAGATTTGACTGACTACTTCGGGGTGGAGTTTCCATTCCCCATGTGTCAATAATAAGTACTTTAGTGATTTAAATGGTTTTTGTGATGCAAAAAATTACACATTTTTAAATAATTATAACTTTTTTTTTTACGTGACATATCCAAAAACCCAACCAGTATTTTTTGCTTTATGTCTCCCTCTTTCAACACACACCGTATATATGGTGTTGTTTTCTTTAAAATCGGTCATTGATTATTGTTGCACTTCCTGCACGGATCTGTGCCGCTAGATTTCTAAGGGTTTTAATGCTGTCTAGTGGGCATTTGTTTTTTGTTTTGTTTTGTTTTAAGTTGCCTCTAAATGTTTGTTCTCAGTGTTTAAATTTAGTAAGGTGTATCTTTTAATTTGACCTTCGTGTTATGCGAGTATTGTTCAGTGCCTCTCTAGTCCTCCTCTTTCCAGTTATTCATGTTTTTAGTTTCTTCCCCTTGTCTCTAGGTTCTCCTCTTGTTTCTAGATTCTCCCCTTGTCTTTAATTTCTTCCCCCAGTCTCTCTAGTCTAGTCTAGGTTAAAGCCTGTGTAAAGCCAGCTCAACAACGACAGCCAGAAAGAACCACCCTCAGTTCATGACAGTACTGGAACACCATATTAGTCATGTGGTTTTAATGGTATGGCTGATCAGTGTAATTTTACATATATTTCTACATACATGAATAATAAACACAAATTTAACATACATTTCACTAGGTCACATACAGACTTTAAGCGAGTGTCTAGCTCTTCAATGACACATGGAGTTTTGATACATATAGCTGCAACTTTGTCAAACCACAAGCTTGTTATTTATCATACTACTCCAAGAAGTACACTATGTAAATAGTCAGGAATGAAACTTTCTGCAAAATTAAAGCTTTTGATAGTTGTCAATAGACTTGGTCCTTTAATACCATTAATGGGGTTGCTTAGAGTGGCCAATTCTGCATTATGGACCCAGTTTAACAGAACAACCCGCTATTTATAACAATTCTAATGAGCTACCTCGGTTCAGGTGAGCTCAGTCATCACCTGACCGAGGTGCCTTCTAGGAAACTGAGTCGACTAACAAAACTACACAAACAGAAAATAATCATGCACACAGTGCCCTCTAGGGGTGGTCCCTTACAACAACTGAAAGGAGATTCATTCATTTAGAGGCCAAGTGAACACCTTGAACTCCTTGTCATCTTCCTCAAACCATTCCTGAATTTTGTTTTACATCCTTTCATGGCAACAGTATTCTGTTATTGTAATTATACATATTATTCAAAAATGTTTGTGTAGGTTGTTACTTTGTCTCATAGGGAAATCTTCCCAGAATTACATAGTTGTTTATTTTATTTTTTTTCTTGCTCACATGCAGTTGAGTTGCCCTGCTTTAATCTGTTCTGTGTTTGCCTGGGCCTGAAAAGAAGGTAAAGCTGCCAGTGTTGGAGGTTTCATGGCTAAATTTGACCAGCCTGATGGCTAATCTTCATTGATTGCGCATTCCACCTGTAAGAGCAGAGTGTGAAGGTTTAGTTAGCAGAGTAATAGCACAGTTTTGCTTAAAATATTGCAATGCACACTACATCATGTGTTCAAAAGAGGACAAATTGTTGGTGTGCGTCTCGCTGGCGCATCTGTGACCGAGATGCAAGTCTTTGTGATGTATCAAAAGCCATGGTATCCAGGGTAATGTCAGCACACCACCAAGAAGGATGAACCACATCTAACAGGAGTAACTGTGGACGCAAGAGGAAGCTGTCTGAAATGGATGTCCGTGTGCTAACCCGGATTAAATCAAAAGAACATAAAATCGCAGCTGCCCATACTGGAGAATGAAATGTGCACCTCAACTCTACTTTTTCCACGAAAACTGGTTGTCAGGAGCTCCACAGGGTCAATGTACATGGCCGGGCTGCTATAGCCAAACCTTTGGTCACTCGTGCCAATGCCAAACGTTGGTTTCAATGGTGCCAGCAGCGAAAATCTTGGGCTGTGGACAATGTGAAAGATGTATTGTTCTCTGATGAGTCCACCTTTACTGTCTTTCCCACATCCAGGAGAGTTACGGATGTGGAGAAGCCCCAGAGAAGCGACTGTACCGCCCGGACTGTTGAATGAAGTATAGGGGTGGAGCAGTGATGGTTTGGGCTGCAATATCATGGCATTCCCTAGGCCCAATACTTGTGCTAGATAGGCGCGTCACTGCCAAGGACTACCGAACCATTCTGGAGGACCATGTGCACCCAGTGGTTTAAACATTGTATCCTGAAGGCGGTGCCGTGTATCAGGATGATTATGCACCAATACACACAGCACGACTGGTGACAGAGTTGTATGATGAACATGAAAGTGAAGTTGAACATCTCCCATGGCCTGCACAGTCACCATATCTGAATATTATTGAGCCACTTTGGGGTGTTTTGGAGGAGCAAGTCAGGAAACGTTTTCCTCCACCAGCATCACGTAGTGACCTGAACACTATTCTGCAAGAATGGCTCAAAATCCCTCTGGCCACTGTGCAGGACTTGTATCTGTTATTCCCAAGATGAATTGATGCTGTTTTGTCCGCAAAAGGAGGCCCTACACCATACTAATGAATTATTGTTGTCTAAAACCAGGCGTTTCAGTTTCATTGTCCAACCCCTGTATGTTTCATCCCAGTAACCTGTACTAATTAATCAGCATACTATGCATCCTAAGCGCAGGATGTTTATGGAATTCATCAGGAACAAACAATAATAATAACCTATCATACTTTAATATTACAATAACTTCAGAAAATAAGTGTCTTTGAATAATAACAATAATAATAACCATAAAAATAATAACAATAATAATAATCATAAATATAGTTGCAAGAAACGATGACGGGCCCAAGCTCGGGCGCCACCGCCACCCGGGCGCACCGGTAAACCGGTGGGGAAAGCGCGCACGTGCACTTAAAGGGGAATGCCTAAAGGAAAAACGTGACAGTTTGGGTCTAATGAAACATATTATAAGAATGTCCACTGATGGCAAACGGGACTCTAATATCTATACTGTGTGTGTATATAAATATGTGTGTGTGTGTGTGTGTGTGTGTGTGTGTGTAACGTTATTAGCCACTTTTCAGCATGAGGCATCGCCATGGCTAAACTATCTGAGATATCAGAAATCCCATTGCAGTATTTCATCCTCAATGTTTTGAGATTATATGGGCTGGTTTGGGGAAGATGATAATGGTGCAGGTGCTTGGACCGGTCACTGTTTTTGCGGGATGTGTAGTGTGTGTAGAATGTGCAGTGTTTGAGTATAGGATGTGTAGTGTGTGTAGGATGTGAAATTTTTGTAGTGTGTATGTGTGTGTGATTGATGCGTAGTGTGTCTCTGTTTCTAAGGTGCATGTGTGTATTTGTGTGTGTACGATGGGTAGTGTGTGTGTGTGTGTGTAGGGCGTGTAGTGTGTGTGCGTGTGTGTGTGTGTGTGTGTGTGTGTGTAGGACATATAGTGTTTGTGTATGTGTGTGTTTGCTCGTGTGTAGGAGGTGTGGTGTGTATATCGCCGCCCTTGTGCACCAGACTGAAATGTTGCACAGTGGGCAATTTAAATGTTTGTTTAAAATTTAATTTCAAATGTTTTGAAACATTAGGACTTTCCATTTGTTAGATACAAGTACCTTATTTTTTCTCTTAACCTACAGTCGTGGCCAAAAGTTTTGAGAATGACACAAATAGTTTGTTTCAGTTGTTTCTGTGATGTACTGAAATATAATTACAAGCACTTCATACGTTTCAAAGGCTTTTATCGACAATTACATGACATTTATGCAAAGAGTCGGTATTTGCAGTGTTGGCGCTTCAGGACCTTTGCAATTCAGGACCTCTGCAATTCGACCGGACTGCTTTCAATCAACTTCTGGGCCAAATCCTGGCTGATTGCAACCCATTCTTTCATAATCACTTTTTGGAGTTTGTCAGAATTAGTGGGTTTTTGTTTGTCCACCCACCCCTTGAGGATTGACAAGTTTCCAGGCCATGGACCCAAAATTTCAACATTTTGGTCCTCGAGCCACTTAGTTATCACTTTTGCCTTATGGCTCGGTGCTCCATCGTGCTGGAAAATGCCTTGTTCTTCACCAAACAGTTGTTGGATTGTTGGAAGAAGATGCTGTTGGAGGGTGTTTTGGTATCTTTATTTATGGCTGTGTTTTGGGGCAAAATTGTGAGTGAGCCCACAAACAGTCGGAAAGACGCTTCATCCGAGAATATGACTTTGCCCCAGTCCTCAGCAGTCCATTCGCCATACTTTTTGCAGAAGATCAATCTGTCCCTGATGTTTTTTTTGGAGAGAAGTGGCTTCTTTGCTGCCCTTCTTGACACCAGACCATCTTCCAAAAGTCTTCACCTCACTGTGCATGCAGATGCGCTCACACCTGCCTGCTGCCATTCCTGAGCAGTTCTGCACTGGTGGCACTCCGATCCCGCAGCTGAATCCTCTTTAGGAGACGATCCTGGTGCTTGCTGGACTTTCTTGGACGCCCTGAAGCCTTCTTAACAAGAATTGAACCTCTTTCCTTGAACTTCTTGATGATCCTATAAATTGCTGATTTAGGTGCAGTCTTAGTAGCCACAATATCCTCGCCTGTGAAGCCATTTTTATGCAACGCAATGATGGCTGCACGCGTTTCTTTGCAGGTCACCATGGTTAACATTGAAAGAACAATGATTTCAAGCATCACTGTCCTTTTAACATGTCAAATCTGCCATTCAAACCCAATCAGCCTGACATGATGATCTCCAGCCTTGTGCTCTTCAACATTCTCACCTGACGATTACTGAAATGATCTCAGCAGGTCCTTTAATGACAGCAATCAAATGTAGTGGAAATTTTTTTTTTTTCGGGATTAAGTAAATTTTCGTGGCAAAGAAGGACTAAGCAATTCATCTAATCACTCCTCATAACATTCTGGAGTATATGCAAACTGCTATTATAAAAACTTAAGCAGCAACTTTTCCAATTTCCAATATTTATGTAATTCTCAAAACTTTTGGCCACGACTGTACACCTAAGATTTGATGTATATCAATCAATTTACACAGAAGTTATTAGCCACTTCCTGTTTCCTATTATTTGCTGTAGGTTTAAGGGCTCACCACGGCTGACCCATGTAAGATATCAAACAGCCCTTCACAATGTTACATCCTCAATATTTTGAGATTATATGAATAAAACATAAATCATAAAACATATGAATCCCGTAAGAGTAGTATATCACATTCCAATGGGTGCGTTTTTCAAACAACGCAAAATAACTGACTTCCTGTTCAGCGGATTCCATGACATGGGGTATGGAAGTTGTTCACCTCAATGAAATCTAAATTTATACTGGATCTCATGCATATATGTGAAAGTGGATGTTATGCAGCTAAATTTTGACGAAGTTCCAGGGGGTGCTGTAAAGGCCCTGTGCTCCAGGCACTCAGGCCTTCCTCATAATCAGTTTCAGTTAACACCCATTCAATTTTGGAACCATAGGCCTTTCCACTCGTGAGATATGGGAAGATAATTTTTTTTTCTATTTTTTCTTTAGGTAAATCGTTGCCGTACCAACACAATTCTAATTTAAAAAAATCCTTCATGATTTCAAAATCACCCATATCTTTTCATTATTCTAACTGATTTTGAACCAAATCAGGTGAAAGTAAAGGACAAAATATTAGTGATTTCCAAAAGTGACACACTTCCTGCTGCCAGTTGGTGGCACTATGACATAGACTCATGATTGTCATAAGATCTGATCAGCTTCCTATTCTTAACATAACTCCATTTACATAACTTAATGTACACAAAAGTTATTATCCACTTCCTGTTCATAATTATTCACCATAATTTTAAAGCATCGCCACGGCTGAACCGTTTGAGATATCAAAAATCCCTTCGCAATTTTGCATCTGCAACTTGTTTAGATCATATTGGTCTGGTTTGGTCGCAATTCTATCAATTCGCTAGGAGGAGTATTGCAAATTTCATTGGGTGCATTTTGCAAACAATTCCAAATAACTCACTTCTTGTGGATTAGACCTGATGTCATGCAGTGCGAAACTTGTTCAGCTTGATGAGATCTAAATGTACACCAGGTTTTATAAGTATACGTGCAAGTGTGTATGAGCTATGAGGCACTATTTTCTAGGGGGCGCTGTAGACCCCCAAAGGTGGCAAAAGTGTGGGGGGAAAAAAAATCCTTAGAAGAACAAGAGGCCCCTGCGCACTACAGTGCTTGGGCCCTAATTATAGAAGAACCTAGTTAGAATAACAGCTACACTTAGGGCCATTAATCCAAGGAAGGCCACAGGACCTGACTGGGTCCCTGGACGTGTGCTGAAAGACTGCGCAGAGCAGCTGGCCGGTGCCTTTACTGAGATTTTCAACTGGTCACTATCACCGTCTACTGTCCCATTTAACCATAGTTCCTCTACCGAAGAAACCAACCATCACAACAATGACTATCGGCCAGTAGCACTCACTCCAGTGGTCATGAAGTGTTTTGAAAATCTTGTACAGAGTCACATCACATCATTCTTCCCGCCAGACTTCGACAAACATCAATTTACATACAGAGCAAATAGATCTACAGAGGATGCCATAGCAACAACTCTCCATACCATACTAACACATCTGGAGCAGCAAGGAAGCTCTCTCGCCTTTTCACCCCCTCCCCAGCTTCACAAACACACAGAAACTCTGCTCTGTCATGATTCTTTTCAAAGGTATGGTGCTGGTTCATTTGATTTTTTTTTGTTGTTTTTTTTTACTTTACAGCAATGATTCCCTTAGTATGCGCGCTCATGCCAAGTCAGAGAGATTTTTCTTTTTTCCCTGTTAAAACGGTGTTTCCGTGTTTGTGTGTGTCCGTTTGTTGTGAAACTTAAGTGATTCTGTTAGTATGCGCTCATGCCAGTCTCGCTTTTTCCGTTAACACGGTGTTTCCGCTGTGTTTATGCGTTTGTTGTGAAACTTAAAAAGTGAGTCCGTTAATATACGCTCATGCCAGTCTCAGAGAGATTTCTTTTTTTCCTGTTAAAACGGTGTTTCCGTTGTGTGTGTGTGTGTGTTTGTTGTGAATCTTAAAAAGCAAGGTGGGGAGAGGGAGGAGGAGTGTTACTGTGTAAAACGAGGCAAGGGAAGGGGCTAATTCCACATACACTGCACGCACCAACGGAAACACTTATCTGTCAGGATTTAATTGTATTTTTTTTAAGGTAAAGTGCAGATTAATTTTTATTTTCATTTTATAGATTGTATTAATTATTTTTACATATTTATTTTTTGGGGCTGTGGAACGAATAATTTGAGTTTTCATTATTTCTTGTGGAAAATGATGATTTGGTTTATGAGTGTTTTGGAATATGCGCCCACTTCTGGAACGAATTATGCTCGTAATCCAAGGTTTCACTGTAGTTAATTTGCAGACGACAACACAGTGATACGGTTTATCCCCAGCGGGGATGAGTCAGACTACCGAAATGAGGTGGTGAGGCTGTCGCAGTGGTGCACAGATAACAGCCTGCTTCTCAACATGCCCAAAACGAAGAAGCTGATCATAGACTTAAAATCATAGACATAGAAAACCGAATGGACATTACCCTCTCATTCATAAATAGGGACAGTGTGGACAGGGTCACAGACTTTCAATTTCTGGGCATGCACATCATGGAAGATCTGACTTGGCGCACCAATATAACAGAGCTGGTGAAGAAGGCACAGCTGAGACTTTACTTTCTGAGAGTCCTCAGAAAGAATAACATCTCTCATAAATAGCTAGTGTCCTTCTATCATTGCACTGTAGAGAGCATTGTGATATGCTGTCTGTGTGTTTGGTTTTCTAGCTGTACAGCTGCACAGAAAAAGGGTTCCAAAGGATAATTAACTTGGCCCAGAAGATCATTGGGTGCAAGTAGTATCCTTTAAGATCCGTCCCACCCTGCTCACCCTTTGTTTGAGCTCTTACTGTCAGGCAGACTATACAAGACAATCAAAACAAGAACAAACAGACTGAAGAACAGCTTTTACCCAAGAGCAGTACAAGCATTAAATGCAAAGTAAAATTCTATAAGAATTTACTGCAATATGCGTAATTCTAGTGCAATATCTGCCATTTTTTGTGCAATATGGGTAAAGTGCAATATATGCAACTTTCTTGTGTAATATATGTTAATGTATATTTTGATAAACATAAATTTTAACTTTCTGTGCAACTATGCAACTTTTTTTGCCCAGATACATATTTTTATATTTCAATATACATAAATAAAAAAATTTCTGTGCAATCTATGTAGATTTTGGTGCCATATGACTAACTGTTTCTAGAATAATTCATGTTGTGTGTAAAGAGTGTAAATTATATAATATGTGTAAAGCATATAATTTTGTTGGACTTCCCACAACAAACAACAATAAAGATATTCTATTCTATTCCATATACAGTGTGTGTGTGTGTGTGTGTGTGTGTGTGTGTGTGTGTGTGTGCGCGTACAGTATATATACAGTATGTCACAAAAGTGAGTACACCCCTCACATCTCTGCAAATATTTAGTTATATCTTTTCATAGAACAACACTGCATAAATGACTCTTTGACACAATGAAAAGTAGTCAGTGTAAAGTTTGTATAGCAGTGTAAATTTATTCTCCCCTCAAAATAACTAAAAATACAGCCAATAATAGCTGAACCCCGACAAAAGTGAGTACACCCCTAAGTGAAAATTTACAAATTGAGCACAATTAGTCATTTTCCTTCCCCTTTGTCATATGACTCATTAGTGTTACACTGTCTCAGGTGTCACCAGATAGCAGATGAGTTAAATTTGGTATAAAAGCTCTTCCAATCTCTACACCTGGCCACTGAAAGTTCAACATGGCACCTCATGGCAAACAACTCTCAGAAGACCTGAAAAAATGAATTGTTGCTTTACATAAAGTCGGCCTAGGCTATAAGAAGACAGCCAACACTCTGCAACTGTGCTGCAGCACAGTGGACAAGACCATCCAGCGCTTTAAGAGGACAGGTTCTTCTCAGAACAGGGCTCACCATGCGGCCAAAGAAGCTGAGTGCACGTTCTCAGCGTCAGATCCAAAGATTGGCTTTGGAAAACAGATGGATGAGGGCGTCCAGCATTGCTGCAGAGATTGAAGGGATGGGAGGTCAGCCTGTCAGTGCTCAGATCGTACGCTGCACACTGCTACAAATTGACAAGTTGTCATCCTAGAAGGAAGCCTCTTCTAAAGATGATGCATGAGAAAGGTCACAAACAATTTGCTGCAGACATGCAAACTAAGGACCAGGATTGCTGGAACCATGTCCTGTGGTCTGATGAGACCAAGATAAACCTATTTGGTTCAGATGGTGTCAAGCGTGTGTGGCGGCAACCAGGTGAGGAGTACAAAGACAAGTGTGTTTTGCCTACCGTCAACCATGGTGGTGGGAGTGTCATGACCTGGGGCTGCATGAGTACTGCTGGCATTGGGGAGCTACAGTTCATTGAGGGAAACATGAATTCTAACATGTACTGTGACATACTGAAGCAGAGCATGATCCCCTCCCTCCGGAAACTGGGCCACAGAACAGTGTTCCAGCATGATAATGACCCCAAACACCCCTCCAAGATGATCACTGGTTTGCTAAAGAGGCTGAGGGTAAAGGTAATGGACTGGCCAAGCATGTGTGCAGACCTAAACCCCATAGAACACCTCTGGGGCATCCTGAAAAGGAAGGTGGAGGAGCACAAGGTGTCAAATGTCCACCACCTCCGTCATGTTGTGATAGAGGAGTGGAAGAGGATTCCAGTGGCAACCTGTGAAGCTCTGGTGAACTCCATGGCCAAGAGAAAATGATGGTGGCCACACAAAATATTAATATGTCACATTTTCACTTAGGGGTGTACTCACTTTTGTTGCCAGGGGTTCAGCTATTACTGGCTGTATTTTTAGTTTTTTAAATATTTGCAGAAATGTGAGGGGTGTACTCACTTTTGTGACATATGTGTATATATATATATATATATATATATATATATATATATATATATATATATATATATACACTAAGGCCCCCAAGGTCTCCCGATCTGACCCCCTTAGACTTTTATCTTTGGAGTGATCTGAAGGCAATTGTCTATGGTGTGAAGATATGAGATGTGCAGCACCTGAAACTACGGATACTGGAAGCCTGTGCTGGCATTTCTCCTGCGGTGTTGCTATCAGTGTGTGAAGAGTGGGAGAAGAGGGTTGCATTGACAATCCATCACAATGGGCAGGACATTGAACACATTTTATAAGTGGTCAGAAACTTGTAAATAACTCATGAAAGAATAAAGTTACGTTAAAACCAAGCACACCATTGTTTTTCTTGTAAAATTCCCAATAAGTTTGATGTGTCACATGACCCTCTTCCTATAAAAAAAAAAAGTTGGATCCAAGATGGCCGACTTCCAAATGGCCACCATGGTCACCACCCATCTTGAAAAGTTTGCCCCCTCACATATACTAATGTGCCACAAACAGGACGTTAATATCACCAACCATTTCCATTTTATTAAGGTGTATCCATATAAATGGCCCACCCTGTATATATACACAGTACAGACCAAAGAGATCAAAGAGTTTGAATTTGTATTATGGCAAGAAAAAAAGCAGCTAAGTAAAGAAAAACAAGTGGCCATCATTACTTTAAGAAATGAAGGTCAGTCTGAAAACTTGGGAAAACTTTGAAAGTGTCCCCAAGTGCAGTCACAAAAACCATCAAGCGCTACAAAGAAACTGGCTCACATGCGGACCGCCCCAGGAAAAGAAGACCAAGAGTCGCCTCTGCTGCGGAGGATAAGTTCATCCGAGTCACCAGCCTCAGAAATCGCAGGTTAAATCATCATTTCCCATAAGAAATAATGAAAACTCAAATTATTTGTTCCACAGCCCCAAGAAATAAATACATAAAAATAACTAGTACAATCTACAAAATGACAATAAAACAAATTAATCTGCACAGATACAAATAAAGTACAAATAAATCCTGACAGATAAGTGTTTCCATTGGTGCGCGCCGTGTGTGTGTGTGTGTGTGTGTGTGTGTGTGTGTGTGTGGAATTAGCCCCTTCACTCGCATCGTTTTACACAGTAACACTCCTCCTCCCTCTCCCCACCTTGCTTTTTAAGATTCACAACAAACACACACACACACACACACACACACACACACACACACACACACCGGAAACACGGTTTTAACAGGAAAAAAAAAAGAAATCTCTCTGAGACTGGCATGAGCGTATATTAACGGATTCACTTGTTAAGTTTCACAACAAACGCATAAACACAGTGGAAACACCGTTTTAACGGAAAAAAGCGAGACTGGCATGAGCGCATACTAACAGAATCACTTAAGTTTCACAACAAACGGACACACACAAACACGGAAACACCGTTTTAACAGGGAAAAAAGAAATCTGTCTGGCGTGAGCTCATTCTAAGGGAATCACTGCTGTTAAGTAAAAAAAACAACAACAAAAAATGAACCAGCACCTTACCTTTGAAAAAAATCCTGACAGAGCAGAGTTTCTGTGTGTTTCTGAGGGGGTGAAAAGGCGAGAGAGCATCTGTGTGTGTGTGTGCGTGTGTGTGTGTGTGGGTTGGGTGTCAAATTGCGAGCGCACACTCATAAGAGACGAGCAGAGTTTCTGTGTGTTTGCGAAGCCAGGGGGGGGGGAAGGTGAGAGAGTGACGCTCGGTGTCAAAATAAGAGTTGCATGCGTGATAAATGATACTCGGCGCTCGTAAACTAATACTTGCTCGGTTTCCGAATAAAAAATTATTAAAAATCTTTGCTCGGTTTGCAGACACTCGTAAACCACGTTACTCGCAATCCGAGGTTCCACTGTGTATATACACACACTATATATATATAATGAAATTGATTTTAACCTTTGTTTGGAACATTTCCCTTTTGACACTTGAATGGGGCTGCTAGTGACTTTGTACTCACTGGAGCAGACTGGCTTAACTTAACTGACTGGCTGACACTTTCCCTCTCATGAAATTTCATATAAAGAGTGTTCAGCTCATAAACTGGACTCACTGGTTGTTTTTGATCAGTCTCTTCGGAAATGGTTTCATTAAAATATGATTTTATTGCACATGTCTTTAACCATTCTTAAACAATTCTCAATCTTTATTAATACAGTAAAACAGTTATTATGATGAAATGCAGATTAAAGAACTTCAGTTTGACCTGCAGCAGCAGTGCATCAAAGCTTTAAAGTAGATTGTGGTAGCGATTCTGATGTCTAGATAACTTTTCCAGATTTTTCTTGAATATAAAAATCCCAAAACCTAATAAATGTAGTTTAATATGATTTTATTAAGTAGCCTTAATAAAAGTGTCATGATTTGGAAATGAAATTGATGTATTAAAACATAGCATGCATACTCAGTTGAATAAAATAGTTTTTATTTATTTAAATTTTAAATTTTTTACATTTTAATACATGTAAAAATTTAGTAATATAGGTACATTTATAACGTGCAGTGTATATTTCACTTAGTCCATGTTATTGGCTTGTATTTACTGGTATATCTGCATAACTACAAAATTGAACTGCAAAATTATAAATTATAATTTCTCTCTAGTTGCAGGTATCAACCCTGCACTGTATAAACATTGCAAGGTGACTGCAGTGTGTTTGGTCCTGCTGTTTTTTCTCCTACTGGCTGCCTTCATAGTGTTGTGGATTAATTTAAACAACCTACATACAGAAGACGACCAGTTACAACACCCTGACTATAGAGAGAGACCAGTTACGGAAGCTAAAAGATGAACTTCAGAAAAATTTGACTAATTTAGGTGAGTACACAACTTAACTGTATTTTATTCTTTGCTTGATTTGTTGAACTTTTGGAGTGTGTAAAATAGTAGGCATTAGACAGTTTGTTAAAAGGTAAAAGTGTCATGTGGGTGGTTGATTTGGAACACTTTGTGTAGACCACTTTCCCTTATGAGACGCACATCACAGACGGTTAGTGTTTCACACAAGCTGGATGTGGTAGACAAGCGCACTTATATGGGGTGCTTGTAAGTACACCTATCATTAACCTTAGATGTGCAAAGTTTTCCAGCAGTCATTGTGCCTTGAAAAACGGAGTCCAGAAAAAGCCTTATGCATAATGCAAGTTATCTATTGTAAATGCAGGATAGTAAAATGCACAATAATAAAAAAAAATGCACAATAATAATTTCTCCATACATCTGGTAAATTTATCAGTTAATTTATTTATGAGTTATACACATTTCAATTGTATAAGTTTTTGTTTCAATGAATGATTGTTAGTTCAGGAGCAGTTAGCACTTTAAAGAACATTATGAAAGTTATGGACCCAAAAATAGGACACCTGTAAGGTATGAGTATGAAGCAGGAGACAGCAGCAAAGGCTAGTGATGTGTCTAACCATGCAAATTATGTCTTTGAAATAAAAAACTGAAGATGTATTTTCTGATCTCAATGTGTAGACAGAGCCATGAAGGAGGGATGGATGTTTTACATCTCAAGTATGTACTACATCTCCACTGAGAAGAAGAACTGGACTGAGAGCAGAAAGGACTGCAGAGAGAGAGGAGCAGACCTGGTGATCATAAACAGCAGAGAGGAACAGGTGAATACGAGAAGAAATGGGATTAAATCATGAACTTGATTTTTTTTAAATATTTTTAATGACAATTTTCAATGCCAGGAATTTATACATAAACAAGGCAGAACTGCTTGGATTGGTCTGAATGACATATTTGTGGAGGGTGACTGGAAATGGGTCGACAATACACCAGTAACAACAGAGTAAGAGATTGATGAATTAAACTCTGCTCATAATGCATTTACTGCCTCATCATTGCTCAAAGAATTAAAATTTTCCCTTGCTTGTTTCTATGTTTGTTTGTTCGCTTGCTTGCTTGCTTTGTCCTTCAGGTTCTGGTGGCATGGGGAACCCAACAGTAATGGAGATGAGGACTGTGCTATACATGGATATGGGAGGGATCCTGATTTGAACTGGGCCGATTATCCCTGTAGCACAGAGTTTGTCTGGATCTGTGAAAAGATACTATCACCTTAAATGTCATATAATGTAAACAAAACAATTATGCAAGGCATTTTAGGATACATTTTTATTGTTGAATACATTGTTTAAAATAACAATAGATATTGAAGTTAATCTTTGCCACTTAATGGTTATTAGTCTCACAGTTTTTGTATCAGACCTTTTTTTTTCTTAACTAGTGTGTACATTTATGCAAGTGCAGCCTTTTACGATTAAACCTGTTAATTTTGCGTTGGTTGTACCAAAATGAAACCAGTAACCTTTTGTGACATTTGATTAAATTTTTTATTTTCATTTGATGTCAGTGGATAGAATGTGTAAAGTGGAAATTTGTAATCATATTCTTCCTCTGAAAGCATTTGTCTTTAATAAGTTTTTTTTTTATTCTTTAACATTTTTGCATGTACTGCTTGATGCCACTTTTTTACCCAAAGGCATAAAATTCCAAAATCTTACATCCTGTAGGTTTTGTGGCTTTATTGGTCCTGAAGGAATAACTAGTAATGCTCGTTGTGAAACCCTACCTAGTGGATTTTTCTTTAAAGATATATAATTTGTGAAAATATGAATATTCGCAAATTTGCTCTTGTTTATAAAACAAATGAGTTGTATTGTATTTAGTACCATAAATCATTTTAATTGTAAGTTTTCATTGTAAATTTTATTTTTGCCCAAAGCAAAAGGTAGCAATTTAAATCAAACCAAACATTTTTTACAAAAAAAAAAAAAAAAAAAAAAACTGGATGAACATAACTTGTGTGAAATGTGTACTGTATGTATCATTTGATCTACATTATGGGTATAAAAACATGGCTCTACATGCAGTTGTGTAGGGCTGTATTTATGGCCACAAGCCACATTGGAGCAATCCCCTTATCCTCTTGGATAATTATTGCAGTGATTAATGTAGCAACTGATGCAGTGAATACCCTAGTTAAATAAAAATAAAAACACCTTAGTGTATTACAAATATATAAAAAATTTTGATAGTACATTGCAAATATACTAACAAAAAGTTGTACCATCAGTTAATATATAAAAAGTATACTCACATCATGCTTTTACCAGTTTTTGGAATTAAACTTTAAATATACTTTAAAATAATTTTATTATAGTGCACTTTCCAAAAATATATTGGAAAGTTTACTATACTAAAATTATTTTAAAGTATATTTAAAGTTTAATTTATTATAGGAAAATATTCTTTAAGTGAAAGTTCGGTGTCATTTCCAAAGCACACTTATTATGCCCCAGCACTATAGGGTGCACAGGACCCTCTTGTTTTCCTAAGGATTATTAGGGCCCAAGCACTATAGGGTGTGCACGACCCTCTTGTTCTCCTAAGGATTATTATTTTTAGGTCCCAAGCACTATAGGCTTTCCAAATTTTGGGGCTTTTTGGGGGTCTTAACATGCTCAAAAACTCATGAACATTGGCAGACAAGTTGGAATCTGCTGCCATTAATATTTCTGAGAGTTGTGTGGCCCAGGGCCCTCAGGAGTGCTCACACAAGATTTTGCTGCGTAGCTCATACACACTTGCACGTATGCACATGAAACTCGATACACTGCATGTCATGGCCTCAACTAAACAGGAAGTCAGTAATTTGGGTGGTTTGCCAAAATGCACCTGATGTATTTTTATATAATCCTCATAGGGGATTTAAACGATCACCACTAAACTGGGCCTATGTGGTCTAATGACATCGAGGATGCAAAATTGTAGAGGGATTTTTGATATCTCAAACGGGTCAGACGTGACGATGCCTTAAACTTATGCCGAAAAGTGGTTAATAACTTTCCGTGTGGCATTATATTGAGGGCACACACTCACATATCTTTCTCACAAGCACGCACGCAGAAACATACACATCCAGTACACACACATGTACGTGTGCTACACACACACTAAAAAGTCACATGTCTCACACACACATCACACATGTTAATACACATTGTTGCTAATAGACTATAACCAAATTTTCCTATTTATTTGAAAAAAAAAGAAGTTTTTTTTTTTTTTTTATATATATTTTTTTTATATACACAAGTCCAAAACAAATGTGCAATGGTTTTAGGAGCTGAATTACTGAATGAGCAGTTGGTGTTGATATACTTTTTAAATATAAAAATAATAAAAGACTTGACAGGATAATATTTATATAATACTTAAAATTAGACTTTATTAAAATATATTCATAGGGTAAAATCCAAAACCTTGCCAGTATGACATCACATAAGATACAATGACCCTATGTTCTTGAAAGAGTTCTCTAACTCTTTTATTGTTTTCATGAACATTTGAAAAACAAACACAGGAATAGAATGAGCAGAGATAATTGGGTATAAGAATATAATTGACAATTGTGTTTAAGTAAGTGACCAACTAAGACAATGTTATGGTTAAACCAATTTTGAAAATGTTCCTGTAAAACAATG
This sequence comes from Clarias macrocephalus, assembly GCA_011419295.1. Classification (NCBI taxonomy): domain Eukaryota; kingdom Metazoa; phylum Chordata; class Actinopteri; order Siluriformes; family Clariidae; genus Clarias; species Clarias macrocephalus. The sequence goes on from JAAGKR010009969.1 coordinate 19,032, forward strand.
TTCTGAAGATCAACGTCTTTCTAACATCTTTCTAACGTCTGTTAGAAAGTTTAATGGGGATCTTGAAGATGTCAATTAAAAACCAGCAAAAGATTCAACCCACCTATTTTAGAGAAAACATAAAAGGGGGGTAGCATTGCAGATAGACTTGGGATCATTTAAGAATTTCCTCAGCCGGTTCATTTTAAATGTATAATTCAAAAGTTGTGAAGTTAATAAAGTTTATGCCACCATGTTCTTCTGTATACATTAAAACAGATTTCTTTTGATGTAATCAACTTGTTCCTTCACACAACATCTAATGACATTCTGTCATGTTTTGAAGGTAGAGTCATCAACATACAGGTGCATCTCAATAAATCAGAATATCATCAAAAAGTTGATTAATTTCATTAAAAAATCTGTTGGACTACTGAAAAGTGTGAAAATGTGCAGCACTCAACACTTTGTAAGTACTCAATACTAGGCAAAGTCCTCTTTTCAGATGGAAGTAAATTTTGCATTTCATTTGGAAATTAAGGTCCTTGTGTATGGAGGAAGACAGGGGCACACAATCCAAGTTGCTTTAGGTCCAGTGTAAGGTTTATGTCGTCAGTGGTGGTTTGGAGAGCCATGCCAGCTGCTTGTGTTGGTCCACTGTGTTTTATCAGGTGCAAAGTGAGCACAGCTGTCTACCAGGAGATTTTAGAGCACTTCATGCTTCTACCTGCTGTCCAGCTTTATGAACATTCTGATTTCATTTTCCAGCAGGACTTTGCACCTGCCCACACTGCCAAAAGTACTAATACCTGGTTAAACGGCAAGCAAACTCACCAACATAAACCCCATAGATGGGGTATTTTGAAGAGGAAGATGTGACACACCAGACCCAACAACACAGAAGAGCTGAAGGCTGCTATCAGAACAATCTTCTATAACACCTCAGTAGTGCCACAGATTTATTGCCTCCATGCCACGTCGCATTGCTGCAGTAATTCATGCAAGTTGAGTCCTGAACAAGGACTGAGTCCTGTATACAGTATGTTCATACTTTTCAGTAGTCCAGCATAAAAAATATATATATTTTTGGTCTTACTGAATTTTGGATTTTCATTAGCTGCAAACCATAATTATCAAAAAAAAATAAAAAAAATAAAAAACACTTGAAATATACCAGTCTGTGTGTAAGCAATCTACAGTACAGACCAAAAGTTTGGACACACCTTCTCATTCAAAAGGTTTTTTTTTTATTGTGTTCATTATTGTGTTCAAGTCTCTTCTGTTTCTATATTCTGTTATACACAGGGATCAGTCAGTCATCTCTCTCTCATCTACAGCTTGTCCAAAATTCTGCTGCTCGATTTTTAACCGGTACACGCAAAAGTGATCACAGCACTCCGATTTTAAAGTCACTTCACTGGCTCCTGGTTCGCTACAGGATTGATTTAAAAAAATTTGTCACTTGTTTTTAAATCACTGAATGGTTTTACACCTCTGTACTTCTCTGAGCTTTTACAAACACATACAATATCATGAAATCTCAGATCTTCAGACCAGTTACTCCTCTCTGTCCCAAGATGTCTCTAGATTAAAGCTCAGAGGTGACCAAGCGTTTGCTGTCGCTGCGCCTAAATTATGGAATGGTTTACCGTTTAATATTAGAGCAGCACCTACATTAGAAACTTTTAAATCCAGACTGAAATCTCAGTTCTTTTCAATGGCCTTTACACCTGGCTGAGACATTTGATCCCCTTTTATTCTTTTTATTCCTTTTATTCTTTTTAATTATTTGTTTTACTTTTTAGTTAAGTTTATTTGATTATGTTTTTAATTAAATGATCTATGCATGATTTCATTTGATTATTGTTTTTAGTAACTGTCACTAACTGATTTTTATTTACTTTTTACATAGTTATATAAAAAATTATTTTGCTTTCATTTTATGCTGTTTAATTCTGTTTATTTTTATTTTTATCATTTTATTAATGTACAGCACTTTGGTCACCACGGTTGTTTTTAAATGTGCTATAAATAAATTTGACTTGACTTGACTTGACTTGCTTGTTGCCTGTCCTTAGCAGTGGTTTCCTAGCAGATATTCTACCATGAAGGCCTGATTCACACAGTCTCCTCTTAACAGTTGTTCTAGAGACGTGTCTGCTGCTAGAACTCTGTGTGGCATTGACCTGCTCTCTGATCTGAGCTGCTGTTAACCTGCGATTTCTGAGGCTGGTGACTCGGATGAACTTATCCTCCGCAGCAGAGGCGACTCTTGGTCTTCTTTTCCTGGGCCGGTCCGCATGTGAGCCAGTTTCTTTGTAGCGCTTGATGGTTTTTGTGACTGCACTTGGGGACAATGTCAAAGTTTTCCCAAGTTTTCGGACTGACTGACCTTCATTTGTAATGAGCTTAAAGTAATGATGCCACTCGTTTTTCTTTACTTAGCTGCTTTTTTTCTTGCCATAATACAAATTCAAGCTCTTTGAATGAGAAGGTGTGTGCAAACTTTTGGTCTGTACTGTATATAATATACAAGTTTCACTTTTGAATTAAATTACTGAAATAAATTAACTTTTCAATGATATTCTAATTTATGAAGGTGCACCTCTATAAAGAGAGCACTGCCCATGTGAGCCAGGAGAGACCTTCTGCCTTAGAAAGCAAAATACCCCATTCAGAAATAAATCTCTCTAAAGCCATAAATTTAATCTATTTAGATTTTTTTTTAAACAATGAAGGAAAAATTGGAAGAGAATCATGCTTTGCAATCTTTGATTATAACATTACCCAATTTTGTTACAAAATGTTATTTCATTGCTATGCTGATGATTAGGGTTGGGTACCGAAAACCGGTGCCAATACGGCACAGGTACCTATATTAGTGATATGTACCGGACCAAAACAGACCGCGAATTTCGGTGCCTCATTTCGGTGCCACTTAAATGCCTGAACTGTTGATTGAAATATTTGTTATCTGGGGCTATGATGATGACACAGTTGTAATAAGCATTAGATTCATCAATACACATGATCGCTAGTAAAATGTAAATACTGCATTCATGGGGTGTCAGAAATGATCGGAAAAATAAATGATTTCCTTAATTAGAAAACTCTTGAGGACTTCGGAAAGCTTTGATAATACAAATCCAAAACATTGTTGCAGTAATGTTACTGTCGATTTTATTTTTGTAGATTAAAAGTTTATTGGATTAGTTAAAAAAATTAAAAGCACAAATCATCAGGAAATGAGACCATCCGAGATGCGCGTGAATGCAGCAACTAACGTTACACTTGCTCTGGCGGCAGCAGGTGGTCTACCGCTAGCTTAACTTGCTAAATTAAACAACTGTCGTTAAAATTCCTAAAACTAAACGGTCGAAAGTGTGGCTATATTTCACAAGAAAGTATTCCGACACCATGACATGCAGCAAATGTTTTACAGCAGTTGCGTGTAAAGGGGGAAACACGTCAAATCTAATGAAACATTTGAGGGCACACGGAATAAACTTAAAAGCAGAGGGATGCACCGTGTTTGACAGGTTACAGACAACAGCTGGCACTATTGGTGTGGATGACCCCAACCCCAGTCATACCAACCGTAGCAAAAAGGAGTCCACCGATTATGATGACGACAGCAGCCTTTCTGCAGGTTAGTTGTAGTCAAGTCAAGTCAAGTCAAGTCAAGTCAAGTTTATTTATATAGCGCTTTTAACAATTGAGATTGTCGCAAAGCAGCTTTACACAATAAAAAGAAGTAAGTTTGTATGCAATGTGTATGAATCAAAATGATAAGATTGTCCCTGATGAGCAAGCCGAGGGCGATGGTGGCAAGGAAAAACTCCCTGAGATGGTAATAGGAAGAAACCTTGAGAGGAACTAGACTCAACAGGGAACCCATCCTCATCTGTGTGATAACGGATAGCAGGGATTGATCAGCATAATAATGTGTACTGGAAGTTCAGTGTAACAGGAGATGTTAAAATTAAAAGGAGTCCAGTTTGTTCCTGGAGGCTCAGGTAGACTGTAGGAGATTCCAGTCCTGAGCTATCGAACAAGGGAGTCACAGGTCCCCAGAGCATCAATCGATGATAGGACAGTCTTAATGGAAACCAGCCCCAGCCACTATACAAATCCAGGCAGACCACATGGGGCATCCATGCGACGAGATCTCCAACCAGAAGCAGGATTCCAGGACGGGTTAGACGGTTCCAGAAGGAAGAGGGGTCTGGATCACTGGCAACTCAGGAGTGACATGTATAGCTCGACAGAGAGACAGGGAGAGGGAAAGGAGAGAGGGAGAGAGAGAGAGGAGAGAGCAGAAGAGGAGAGAACAGAAAATAAGGAGAGATGGCAGTTAGGTATGGTCACAGTCAACATGTTTAAGGTGAATGTATATTAGTGCAAAGTGCAAGCATAGACTCCAGCAGGACTAACTATAACAGCATAACTAAAAGGGAGAGCCAGAAGGAAACACACACATGAGGGCTCCCTGAGATGTAAAGCAACCAATCACCTCACCGTCAACAAACCGGAGTGAACAATGAGAGTTGGGAGGACAGCATCTAAACATACCAGTTCACCAGAATACTCTATGTCCATGAGTCCCCCAGATATGCGAACATTAATAGAAAGACTATTCCATAACTTTGGGGCTTTGTAAGAAAAAGCTCTGCCCCCTTCTGTAGTTTTAATAATACGAAGTTTTATTGATTATTGAAGTCTTTGATCGAAGTAGGCGTGGTGGATCGTAAGACACTAGCAGTTCACTCAAATACTGTGGCGCGAGACCATTTAGTGCTTTAAAGGTCAAAAGTAGTATCTTAAAATCGATGCAAAATTTCACAGGGAGCCAATGCAGTGTAGATAAGATAGGGGTGATGTGCTCGTATCTTCTGGTTTTAGTGAGGACCCTCGCTGCTGCATTCTGTAGTAACTGAAGCTTGTTTATACACCTAGTTGAACAACCAGACAGTAAGGCATTACAATAGTCCAACCTAGAGGTGATAAAAGCATGAACTAGTTTTTCTGCATCATTTAGTGACAATATGTTTCTTATCTTGGCAATATTTCTAAGGTGAAAGAATGCTATCCTGGTAATATTATCTACATGTGCTTCAAACGAAAGGCTGGAATCTATAATCACACCAAGGTCTTTTACTGTTGCACTTGATGGAACAGAAAGGCCATCTAAAGTTACAGTGTGATCAGAAAGCTTACTTCTAGCTACTTGTGGTCCTATGACCAGAACTTCTGTCTTATCAGGATTAAGCAGAAGAAAATTAATTAACATCCAATCTCTTATGTCCTGCACACACTGCTCAATTTTAGCAAACTGGTTCTTCTCATCTGGTTTTGCTGAGACATATAATTGTGTGTCATCAGCATAACAATGAAAACTAATACCATGTTTATGAATTATGTTGCCCAGAGGAAGCATGTAAAGGGAAAAAAGCAGTGGGCCTAAAACTGAGCCCTGTGGAAC
>JAAGKR010009970.1:1541-24489 GCA_011419295.1 Clarias macrocephalus
CATTCTCATAAACTTTTGAACTGCAACTTCAAGTCAGGTCACAGCAATCCCGGCTAATGCTAATTCTAGTTGCTAGCATGTTTCTGGCACCAGAGCTTCATGGAGCTCAAGAAGTAAACAATACAACATTCATATTGGACGCAGCACCACTTATGTAACCATTAGCAACATAATCTCTACCAACAAATGGTGACAAATCGTATCTAATACGCCAGGAAGTGAAACTGTTTTAAATCTTTATAGCAACTGTATACACGTGCATGTTTCTGTTCTACACAGGGTTCTTCTACACAGAACGTTTTGCATTGATCCAACCAAAGAACCTTTAATACTGTAGTTTTTCACTGTAATTTCAATTTTGCATTTGCAGAATTTTAAATAGAGCTTTGTTTATACCGAGTTTTTTTTTTTTTTTTATGAAAAAAAACATTTCATGGTTGAAGAAATAAGACAACAACTGACCCCTTAATGTTTCTATATATTTGATAGATTCCACAGTATACAGTATATTCCAATATATAACTTTTTTCATGAAAAAGATGCAGATATATCTTTATTTATTTATTTATTTATTTATTACAGCAAACGTCGAATATTTCCATCATACATAATTAGTTTCAAAGTCTTTATGAATTAATAATAATAATAATAATAATAATAATAATAATAATAATCCCGGCTCTCTTATTTTTCATCAGTCCGATCATGACTAAGGAGTGCTGAGAAAACGCTCTACCTTGATGGTGTCCAAGCGCTAGTGAAACACTGCGATAAGTGCATTAGTGCATCAGGGGATTATATAGAGAAATAAAGGGAGTTTTTACTCCCAGAATTGAGTTCAGTTATTCTAAGCATTGTGTGTTTGTGTGTTTGTGTGTGTGTGGCAGCTTTGATTAAAACCCTTTACTTGCTGGAATTTTGAATTTTTAAAAATTATATTCTTTATAGCTCTAAAATTTTTCATTTATTTATTTATTTATTTATTTATTTATTTATTTTTGCACAAATATAATAAATCACCAGTTCCAGCACTTTAAGTGGAATTTATTGATCATGGTAAATAATGTAGCAATACCAAAAACAGTGTTAAACAGAGGTTACGATTGCATCAGACTTGTAAAGGACTGAAATCCATAATGAAGTGCATCTGCTGTCTTCTCAGTGCAGGAACAAATTTTCCAGTGATACACTCAAACAGATTTCTCCAAGTGATGATCACTGATCCAAGACCATTTTCTTCTGTTCTATTTAACCACAAAAGTCAACAGGAACCTGATCCTGAATCTGCTGTGTAGCTCACAGTCACTTTTTGGCTCGAGGCGTGGGAAACAGAGCAGCGTGTCCGATGTGCCGTCCAAGGCTCAAGGTCATCGTGCAGGAGTATAAAAGGAGACGCGTGCTTGGAGGTCGCACTGCGGCAAGGAAAATGAGAGGACTTTGGGTTTTGCTGGCTCTGTTCGTGGCCGTTTTTGGCAAGGAGACCTTCGAGGGGTAATTTTGTATTTATTGAATCTTTGATGAATATTTATATAATAATTATAATAATAATAAAGTTTAAAAGGTTTTTTTCTCATACAGTGTTAATTCTGTACATGTCTAAACCATGTGAACATTTTTAGTGCTATTAATAATAGAGTTACTTCAATAACTGAGGTAGAGTTTAATACCTATCGTGATCCATTTGTGTCAATTCGTGTATGACTCCAAAACCTTTTTATTTATTTATTTATTATTCATTTGCACAGTATGTTTAGTATTTTTGGGGGAAAAAATGCCATTTCTCTATAATACATCAGGTTGTGATCTAAACTATTCACACATTGGCATGTAGCACAGCACAATTTTCCAATTGTAACAAATCCTAAATAATAATAATAATAATAATAATAATAATAATAATAATAATAATAATAATAATAATAATATTGAATTGGGATATTTATAAAATCATAATACTAACAGGATCACAATATGAATTTAAATTGTATCATGATCATATTGTATCGGGTAATCCCTGGTGATTTCGGTCCCCTCCTGGACAATTTCTAGACACACTGATCATAACCATGACTGATTAGACATGTTCTGATAGACACCAGGTCCTTCGGATCACTGCCTTAAATGAGGCCCAACTCGATCTCCTGAAGGAACTCCATGAGAAGGAGCAGCTTGGGGTAAAAATCCAAAATCATTTTCTTGGAGAATTCCATAAACATTCGAGAGCTTTTTAAAGAATATTTAGAAGCTCTAGAACTTTGTAGCTTCACGGTATACACTAGTCTACTATCAAAGATTTCAAAGCTGTCGTGTGTGTGTGTGTGTGTGTGTGTGTGTGTGTGTGTGTGTGTGTGTGTGTGTGTGTAGCTGGATTTCTGGATGGAACCCGCCGACGTGTCGCTGCCTATCGATGTCCGTGTTCCCTTCCACAGGCTGCAGGACATTAGGGCGTTCCTGATGTACCATGAGATCTACTACGATATCATGATCCAGGATCTTCAGGTAGAGTTGCGGTTCGATTGTGTGCATGATTCTGCGCTTTGTTAAACCAATGTAAAACCTCCTCGCTCCTTCAGGATGTTCTCGAAGAAGAGCAGCGTGAGATGTTGAGAGCGAAATCTCTCCAGCCAAGAAGCACTGACGATTACAACTACGCCAGCTACCACACGCTAAACGAGGTCGGTACCCCAGCTGCCCATCCCAGGTTTATTTTATAGCGTTGCTATGGTAATGACTGGTTCATAGGGAGCTGGATAGAGAAGGCTCCCATCGTATAGTTTTCTTTAAGGAGATGTTTAACATTTATGGAAGGAGTCTAGGAGTAAGGTTATAGATAAAGTGTTATACATTACATTAAATATAGCTATACATTGATCGCAAGTGGTTTCATTGTTTATTATAAATAAAATATTCATAAAATGAAAAATAATAATTATTAAAGCAAATGTTGGGAAATTAAATTGGCGAAAAAAAAACAAGAGGAATAAAATACATTAGGTTGCGCTGTTAAATAATCGAGTTCACTACGTTGACAATAAACTCAACCTCATTCCAGATCAACAACTTCATTGACCAGTTGGTGCAGGAGAACCCTGGTTTCGTTAGCAAGATCGTGATCGGACAGAGTTACGAGGGACGTCCGCTCAACATCCTGAAAGTGAGTCCAATGACAATATTGAACTCATGGAATAAGATTATTTATTCCATGAGTTGCACGTTGGTTAGTGTGAGGTTTACTGTTCACCTAAATTCTCACCAACACTGATGGGTTGTGATAAAAGACAGAACCTTGTATCTTATATGGTTTTTTGGTTTTGCTTTTTTGCTGTAGTTTAGCACTGGTGCTAACCGACCTGGCCTCTGGATCGACACTGGAATCCACTCCAGAGAATGGGTGACCCAAGCTAGTGGAATCTGGTTCTCCAAGAAGGTCCGCTCTAACCAGTTCTTGCTCCATCAAACAATGCACCTTAATTAGCGTTTCAAACCACTTAGCATGGAAACTGTTTAGCATTTAACATTGCAATCTCATTTTTTTTTGCTTTAGATCGTGACGGATTACGGACGTGACGCGGAGCTGACCGACATCCTCAACAAGTACGACATTTTCCTGGAGATCGTCACCAATCCTGATGGATTCCAGTTCACCCACACGAGTGTGAGTGTTAAAAGTGTCGAAGATGCTACAAGATGACAGACACTCACATTCACTCATCTCTCAAACAACTGACTGTGTCAAGGTCCAGGGATAAAATTCTCAGCTTATAATGTTTTGGATAAGAGACCAGAGAAGCAACTGTTGCCTGTGAAACTTACAACAGATCATGGCTTCTAGTGATAAAAAATCAAATATATAACAAATCTATATGATTGCATGTACAGAACCGTATGTGGCGTAAGACGAGGAAGCCCAATCCTGGATCTAGCTGCGTTGGGGTCGACCCCAACAGGAACTGGGATGCTGGATTTGGAGGTAGAAAGAGAAAACACATACTGTATACTGTATATCCATGTGATTTATCTGATTAAAAGAGTCCAGCAATAAGGGTATCTTCCTATCCATTTTTATCTCCAGGCCCTGGTGCGAGTAGTACCCCTTGCTCAGAGACGTACCGTGGACCGAGAGCTAACTCCGAGCCTGAGGTCAAGGCCATCGTGGACTTTGTTCAGTCTCACGGCAACATCAAAGCCTTTGTGTCCATCCACAGTTACTCTCAGATGCTCCTCTACCCGTACGGCTACACCAAAACTCCCTGCAAGGACCAGGCTGAGCTGGTGAGACCTCCATACCTCCAAACCTCCTCTTATAAAAATAAATACTATTTTTCTAATGTTTTTTTTTTCTTTTTCTTTTTACGTAGCATGAGCTTGCAAGGCAGGCCATCACGGAGCTGAGCAGTCTGTACAACACTCAGTACAGATACGGCAGCATCATCACCACCATCTGTATGTAGATCAGATAAATATCTATATTTTGCACTGCTGTGTAACTACAAATGTTACTTTGAGCTAGTTTTATCTGTGTATCTCGTATTGTTGGCTAGGACTTGTGTCTTAAATCCAGCAAAGTAGTTAAAAATGGATTTCGTCATGTTGGACCCACTGCTGAATTTGTCAATCGGTTTATTATTTTTAACTCAGCTCTGTCTAATGATTCCTTTCAGACCAAGCGAGCGGTGGCACCATTGACTGGACCTACGACCAAGGGATCAAGTACTCCTATACCTTTGAGCTGAGAGACACTGGACGATATGGATTCATCCTGCCAGCCAATCAGATCATCCCGACTGCTCAGGAGACCTGGTTGGCTCTCATGGCCATCATGAAGCATGCCAAGAACAACCCGTACTAAACTCATGAGGAACTGCATGCCAATAAAAATAATACTAATAATAAATGGGTAATTGTCCTATTGGCTGTGATTTCCGTTAACATTTACACAAAGGAATGGGAAAACTATGATCTATAATAAAAGTACTGTCGATCATGCCATGCGAGAAACCCTTACATCCACACAGAGCATCTTATACATCACATGCGGCACCTTCCTTCATTTCTTCATCTTCCTTCTGCTTTTCTGAGTCAGAGGTGAAATGTAGTAAGACAGCAACTTCTGCAATTTGTTCTGTCATGGTGTTATCTTTATAGGGATCGAAAATGGAAAACGGTAGATATGTATATTATGACTGCTTTGAAGTAGCAACAGCAGTGGTGTGACAAAGGAGGACATTGGTGGCTCAGTGGTAGGTGTTCCGCCTAAACATCCTGACTTGACTTGCAAAAGGCCTGGGTTCGAGTCCCAGCCAGTTCCCAAACCCCAGCCACAGGATGCAGTGCCAGTCCCAAGCCTGGTTAAAATGGGAGGGTTGTGTCAGGAAGGGCATCCAGTGTAAAACCTGTGCCAAGCTTGTATGTGGTGACCCCTTGCCTGGAGCGGCTGAAAGACCAACAACACGCGGTGTGACAAAGAAGGATGGACCAAGGAAGAAATAGAGAATATAACCACTCAAAACTTAATGCACTTTGAGGCAACTGACGAATAATTCTTTAATGGTTATAACAAGGCCTGTGTCAGTCACTATGATCCTGAGCAATTGCTCAGCAACTCTGCATATCGCAATTGCAAACCATCCCTGTTATGGGACTGGTGCAGGATCTCTTCAACAGTGGTTCTCAACCATAGTCCTGGAAGACGACCTGCACTGCATGTTGTAGGGTTTTTTTTTTTCTGCTCCCAGGACACCTGATTTAACTACTTAACAGAGCAGGGAAGAATATGCAAGACAGTGGTCCTCCAGGACCAGGGTTGAGAACCACTTCTCTATATCAGGGATCTACAAGTCCAGTCCTGGAGGGCCAGTTGAACAGATTAGATGAATCCGCTGTGTTTGAGCAGAAAAATTACCAGACTGTGTTGGGCACTGGCCATCCAGGAGTGGAGTTGAAGATCCCTGCTCTAGAATACAACATGGCCAAGGCATGCACGTTATCTTTTAACTTAATCGTGAAGACTCCCTGTTCTCCGAGTGGACCTCCAGATGTTCCTAAGCTTACTGTGAGATGCAAACCCTATCTGCTCATGCGCGCTCTGACCCCAGCTTCCTAAATGGGATATAATCTCATTTCTGCAGCATCATTGGGTTATTACCTGCAGCTTATACATAAAGGTGAGGACAAGAAATAAGATTCAGAAGTACAGAGATACAGAGGTTTATCTACAAACCCAGAGCTCCTGCACCTGCTTCACCTCTACAGACTGTGACAGTGACACTAACTCAGCAGACCTAATCAGTTTATCGATCTCACACTCGTGAATAAGAGAGCCTGTCTTCTACTGAAGATGTGTGCTAGTGTTAGAGTTGCTATATCACAGCTGTGTTACAGTAAAAGCACTTTAACTTCCTTCATTTCATTTTCGTTTCTCATAAGAACAGAAACGTACAGCAATGCAAAGTGACCTCACCTGAAATATTTATTCAACCATGATGGGGTAAAAAAAAAAAGAAAAAAAAGGCTGGATATCAGCACACATTCACGGTTGTATATAAGGGCTGTATCAAAAGTAATGCAAAAGAGGGCATAACATTTTTATCAACTGACACAAAGGTACCCAACATCTTCTCCATCAGAAGCCTTGTATTTGCAAGACATGCATCATCAAACCCAACTCTCGAATCCTCTTTAAAAATCTGCTTTTTCGCAGTTTGTGGTCTCCCATTGTATGGTTTTCCTTCATTGCTGGTTCCCCTTCTTTAAACTTCACTTGTGTTGGTAAATAGAACCTTTGCATAAGGTAATTAAAAAAAACTTTTTGCCTACGTTTGTGTTACTTTTGGTACAGTCTAGTATTTGGTTCTGTATTTAAGTTGTATTGCTTTAGGTGTTTATAAGGTACATGTATGAATTAATGTACGTACAAGTACAGTGTCTTATTGAACATGTACAAAAAAGTTTATATTACATTACATCCTCATGTAAAAAGTCCTTCCTTCCTCCCTCCCTCCCTCCCTTTGGAAAAGGTTCACCCCCTTCGAAAAATTACTTGTAAACTCATTCAGCTGAAGCTACCTTCTCAATGGCACACAAAGCCATTTGACCTTGAACTGTGGTCTTTAGTCCAACTGAAGCAAACAATCAACTATGGGTGGCAACGCATTCTCAGAAGCTCTCCAGCGATAGAGTTGGATGCCAAAAGGCTTTATCAATTCCTAAAAGCATAGTAAAGTGCATTATTTAGAAGTTGAAGGTATTTGGTACAATACCGTCCCCCCCGGGAATTTGGATGTTGCCCCAAACTGGATGGAAGAGCCAGGAGGAAACTGGTCAGAGAGGCTACCAAGAGGCCTACAACAACTCTGAAGCAGTTGCACGAATTTATGACAAATAGTGATCATGTGCCACTCCGCAAGAAAGGCCACATGCAGTCATGACTGAGCTTTGTAGAAATGCTGGAGATCAGATGAGATTAAAATACAATTTTTTCGGCCTGAACACAAAAAAGATATTTCTGGCAGAAACCCGATACAGCTCACCATTCAAATAAAACCATTCCTACAGTAAAGCATGGAGGTGGTAATATCCAGTTGTGGGAGAGTTTCTGTGCAACAGGGATGCTCAGGTTCATTTATCAGGAAAATGGCGTAAAATGTTTTACTTAAAAAGTCTTGAGGAAAATCTGCTGCCTTCTGCCAGAAAGTTGTCAATGGGAAGAATGTTTGTGACCCAAAATGACAATGACCCAAAGCACACAGCAAAACTGACTCCACGGTGGTTGAAGGAGAAAAAGGTGAATGTCCTTGCATGTCCTTGTCAGAGCCCAGACCTAAAGCCAATTAAAAATCTGTGGAGAGAGATGAAGCCTGCAGTCTCCAAACCATCAAATTTAACTCAACTTGAGCAGATCGGCAAAGAAAACTGGACGAATAAGTATCTTACATGTTGGTCTCTCTTTCTTATCTTTAACTTGGATGTTAAAAGCTGCACTGAATAAATTCAGATGGATAAAAACAAAAAGGCGTGTCTTCATTTCGGGCTGAAAAGTAACAAAATGTGATTATTTTGAAGGGGGAGGGTTTTTTCTGTACCCACTGTGCTCTTCGTTTGAGGAAATCTCCTGAGCCATGAAGTTCTGATTAAAAACTTTCACTGTGTGATGACTGCAATCAGGTCTGCAGCTAGGCTACGTCAAGGCCAAGTACATCAAGGGAGCGTTACATGATAGGTCTCCTGTTGTAAGGATTATGATGATGATGATCATAAGGACATGGATGATGATGATGATGAGGATGAGGATGATAAGTTATCTCCAGGGCCGCCTGCTCTGTGACTGGGCGCTCCCCGAGTTATGTCCACTATTCCGGGCGCTGATTTTTGTGTTAGAGCTGCTGGTGGACATCCTGCTGCTCAGACGACCTGGAGTGAGCCAGAGGACACACACACACACACACACACACACACACACACACACACACACACACTGTTAACTGGCTACATCTAAATATTAATCTTTAATGTGTACTAAGAAAAAAAAATTCTTTAATTTCTCAGTTAAAACGCTGAGCTGGACGACTCACTGCTGGTCTCACTAGAGGGAATCAGGACCTCTTCCAGGTAGTGCTGGACCTTGTTGAGGTCCTCGGATGTGAAACGCCATTTGTTTTCCGCTGGCTGCGGCGTCCGATGGAGTGCGGCGAGCTTCCGGCGCAAGTGTCCTGTCAGAGACATGAGACAGGTGGTGGGAAAAGAGCCAGTGGTCATTCCTTCTGGGAACTTCTGCGCGATCACTTTCAAGCCTTTGAGATGAGGAGGAGAGAAAATACAAGGTGTTTGCTTTGTGCTTCAGATTTAAGGAGATATACAGGTATACACTCATACACACATACACACGACTCACCTCCGGAGAGCATGAAGAGATTCTCGAAGCCCCTCTTGCACATGGTCGTTGCCGCCTGGCTCGCTATCCTCTCGTCCTCGTCGTACAGGATGATGATCTTCCCCTTAACGTTTCTCTATTTGAGCGGCTCAAGATGTATAACATATAAAAATGCTCATCAACTCCATGACTCTGAACTTATGAGACTATAAACCAGCACTGGACTTGAGACCAGGCTGAGGGTGAAGGATACATATGAAAGCATTTCCTTGGTGTAAGGATTCATCGTCCTTAAGAGCATCGTGCACGGATAACTGTGTGCTGTAAATACAGAGAGAGAGAGAGAGAGAGAGAAATTAGTGTTTATAGAAAATTTTAATTTCATTTAATTTAAAAACAAAGATGCCGCGTCACAGACTGGGAGCGGCCATGTTTGTTCACACACATGTGTTAGTTATTGAGGAATAAAAGACTTCAGGAAGTGTGGTGGCAAAAAACATAACCAACAACATGCTGGCGTGATGAGGTGTTTATCCTGTTAACCCCAGCGCCACCTGTTGGAGTGTTTTACGAGGTGGTATCTAAAAGTTTCGAGACTTGTTGTGAAACTCGCCAACTGATGACACCACAAAACTGCAACCTTCATAAGTGTGACAAAAAGACACCGTCCTGTGTCCATCAGGATCTGTGCGACTGTTGCTACTCTGACCATGTGCGTTACTACGTCTGCCATTTCATCATGGACAGCAAGTTAGAACAAAGAGCGAACGTGAAATTCTGGGCAAATCTGAGACGTTTGACCTGATTGGTCAAGTTTAAAATCCACAACATTGCTGGCATTGTCGTTGTGTCGTACGGAACAGTCCAGGAAATCCTCACGTGTGATTTAAACATGTGCTGTGTTGCTGCCAAGTTCATCCCCAAGTTTGTTGCCGATCCAGGAGCAGAAGGAACATCATGTCAAAGTCTGCCAAGAACTCCGTCAGCGTGCCGTGGATGACTCGTCCTTCACGTTGAGGATCATTACCGGAGACAAAACTTGGGTGTATGGGTACGACCCTGAGAAGAAGTAACAGTCTCCACAGTGGAAGGAGCCATCATCTCCACGAGCTAAAAGTGCGAGAGGCAGGTCCGCAGCTCAGCCAAGTTGCATGCTCATCGCCTTTTTTAACGACATTCGTGACGTTGTGCATTGAGAATTCATCTCAGGACCCAGACTACCAATAGCGAATTCTACTGCCTGGTTTTAAAGCGTCTGAGGGAGCGACCGGATCTGTGGCGCACGGATCTCGAAAATTTTTGATATCCTCTAGTATTCCTTTTACACTGCAGCTGCTTACTAAGCCTTGATACTAGAAAAAAAAAGGTCGAAAGTAAAAAAGGACGAACGAACAACAGAGTACAAAGAAAAGGAAATACATCAAAAAAGAAAGAGAAAGAAGGGTTAAAAATACATAAGAATGAATAAAAAAGAAAGAATACATAGAACGGAAAAAGAAGAGAGGTGCTGCGTGTGCTGACCGCTGATGATGTGGCACTGCTCGTACAGCTCGCGGTCTCGGACGTCGAGCAGCAGGTAGGGGCAGTCTGGGTACGGGCGCTGGGCGGCACACGGGCCGCTCGGAGGGGGCGGGGTCACGCTCCTCACCACCTCCTTATCCAGATCCAGCTCTCCTACACCACTGATCACACTGAGGGCACAAACACACACAGGGTGAGGGGGTGGGGTTGAGGTGGGAGGAGTCTAATGACACTGGGGTCAGGTGGAGCAGAACTGAGGGGAACAGTGCTGTAGCTCAGGGGCCCCACGTGGATGTACAATAACTAACGTACGGGCTGGAATGAAGGGATCTCGTTACAAACCAATCATGATAAATACTTTTGCGTTACCTCTGAAGTGTGGATCTGGGGGAAAACGCCAGGTCGCTCGGCTCTTTGCCGTGAGTCAGCGTGACCTGTTGAGGGCTGGAGTGGCTCGAACCGTCTGTGTGCTCTGACAGACGATCTCCTCCTGCTGACTTGGAAACATCTATCACGTATACATAATGATATCAAACTGACGTGACCCATGAAGAAATAAAACACTCAGTGTTGTCATGTTACAGGAAATTCATCAACACTGAGATGTAACCATTTCCAAATGGTTTACAGAAAACATCTCCAAATCAACAATTACACACATTTTTTGTGTCCCTTTGCAATGTCCCACTTGCATCACTTCACTTTTGAACGAGCTGGTACTATGAAAACCATACGGAGTGCATTAATACGGTATGCCGCGTCTCCAACAATCCTGGGAATCCTACCTCCTGACCAATCAGAATCCAGAATTCAGCAGCGCTGCGTAATAAACATTAAGACATAACAGACTACCTTTAGGTCTCGGAACGTTGTCTATGATGTTCTCGTTCAGGTCTGACACCGAGGCCACTTGGAGCACCTGAGGAGAGAGAAAAACCCTCAGTCGGTGACGTAACTGAGAAAATAATCACACGAAATCCTGCATTTGAAATAAAACTCACCATCTGAGCGAACGTCGAGATTTTGAGTCTCCTAAAAACTTCGTCTTTTTTATATCTATAATCTGAAACGCAACACATTCAACATTAAATACTGACTTATTATTATTATTATTATTATTATTATTATTATTAAATATATATATTTTTTAAATCTCAGTTCCCACCCGGATTCTGACCATCTCTGTTTTTCTCCTCATCCTGATCACTGAGCATGTCGCACAGATCAAACCCTCTCTCCATCCCGCGCCCGCTTCACTTCACCTCACTAAATCTCATCGTCTCAGACAGAGGGGTTACCGTAATCTACAGGACAATCACGAGGGGAATCCTGGACGCCATTTTGTCTCAGAGCTGTTTTCCACTGTATTGGACGGTGAACTCAGTTTTGTTGAGGATTTTCCAAAATTAGGATTATTCACCACCAGCTTTACAGGACAGACATTTTCTATCATCGTGCTCCCGGACTGATTCACTAAAACTGGTGAAGCGACTCATTTCCTCCGCACCTCCACACACACATACGTAGAATATACCGGATTTTAGACATTTTTATACATACGAATGTTCGTAGAACCGCGGTCCGTTCCTGTCTGCGGAAATTCGGAATGCGAACGTTCGTAAGTCGGGGACTACAGTACCTGTAATCACCTCAATGATTATCCAGCGGAAGGCTCATAACTATTTGCTTAATTAAATTCAGGTGGTGAATTTCTTATTTTATCAATGAATTTTTTGGCCAGGTCGTGTTTTTCGCACCTTCCTACAACACAGTCATCTCGCGGTTAAACACATTAAATGAAGCAACAGAAAAAGCATTGATTCCAAAACCAGGAGTTCATATGCCAGAGATTTTGTGTCTGTTCGCTGAGAGAACATGGGGTATGTAGGGAATTAGCCGTGTTCTCCAGCTGAGGGGGGGAGGGGCATCGCGGACAATCAAACAAGCACTACACAACTGTGTGTGTCTGTGTGTGCATGTATACAGAAAGGGGGTAGTTTGGAGTGATTACTGTGAGCACTCTTTCATTTTAATGACTGTGTCTTTAACACAAACTTACTTCTCCTGATCTCCTCCAGGCGTTCCATGTACTTTGTCAGGCTGAAGCCTATAAAACACACATCATGGTTTTCCTCAGAACATCTTTACCCTGTTTGATGTTTACACACACCGTGTTTGATCAAAACCCTTTCAGAGGGTTCAGACAAGCAAAGAAACAAAACACATCTTACCTGTATCAACTTTTGATTTAACATGGTGGTATTTGGGGTTTGAGGAGATTCTCTTCTTCTGGTACTGAAGTAAAAAGCAGAAAGAACGAGCATAACGAATTCAATTAAAATACAGGCGATTTTTGATCAGTTTAAACATCAGGGCCCATATTCACAAAGCTTCTTAAGCCTAAAAGTTGCTCCTAGTGACGAAATTCTAAGAAAAATCTCAGAATTAGAAAAATCTTAGAAAAAAATCTTAGAATTAGGGCATTTTCTTAGAATTTCTCCTTAAATTTAGGATTAAATCTTAGTAAAGATAAAAACGATTCACAAAACCTCTTAGCCCTAAAAACAGCTCCTAAGGTAAAAATTGTTAAGAGTTTCTCTAGCAGAGGACAAAATGGCGGAAGGAAGAAATATTCTCCAAACACTGAACGTAAAGCTAAAAGTAAACGCTCCTCTTCTGTCCAATTTGGTTTTCTTGATGTTTTACTTCCTTCCATCTCTCTTGGATTGACATTAAATAAACTGTCCCGCAATCCTGTAAATTGTAAAAGCTGAGACATTTTGCCCCCATCAATCTAAAATGGATTAAAAGTTAATAAAATCAGTACGATAAATAAATGTGAGAACTTAAATATAGTAACTACTGTGTGGAAATTGGTTGCTTCAAAAGTCGACACATTTTCAACATTTAGCTGTTTAATTATCTTTAAGACATTTAGCCTAGAAACTTTGCATAAAGTAGCCTGTAGTCATGATTATACAATTTCTTCATATACAAAAATTATGATTTTACTGTTGGTTCTATTAGAATATAGTCTGTTTTCACAAAGAGCTCATTTCAAAACCTTTGCAGAGGTCAGAGGTTATTTTTTTTTACCAACCAATTACAGTCCTTGAATTGCTGCATCATTCCTAGCAACAGGGTCGACCACGCCCCCAAACTAAGATAAAAATTTTTGTACTTTCCTTACTCAGAGTTGCTCTAAAAAGTTTCCTAAATCACTTTTAGTCTAAGACTCCCAGCTAGGACTTTTTAAGCTAAGATAGGAGCTCTGAGAGAATTCTAAGAAGCTTTGTGAATACGGGCCCAGTAATATATCATAGGTCAGTTTTTCCACCTAATTATTTTAATAAATAGCTCCAATCAATTTTATAACATTTATATATTATAACCTAATTAAAATAGTTTATAATAATAATAATAATAATAATAATAATAATAATAATAATAATAATAATAATAATAATGTGTTGTTACCACAAGGTGTCACCCTAAGATTGCCAGGTATTAAACAAGTTTTTCTTTCTTTCTTTCTTTCTTTCTTTCTTTCTTTCTTTAATTATATACAGTATGTATTCTAATCTCTGTAAACCAGCGGGAGGACAGTGATGCATGTCCAGGGGATAATATAACGCATTTTGCAACAAACAAACAAACAAACAAACAAATAATTATCATAGAGCTTTTTCGTTTCTGTCATCAGAAAAGCCAGACAGACTTGACATGAGAAATAAAAGCGATAATAAAACACACTGTGTGAAGTCACATTACTTCAGCACAAGTCGAATAAAACAACAATAATATGAATTAATCAAATGATAAATAAATAAATAAATAAATTTAAAAATAATAATAATAATCCCGACCTTGGCGTCGCCGACACTCCACTTCGACATCTTTACTAGAATTATTACGTCTCACTCCGAAAACTCTGGACCTTCCCGCACGGAGCAGAAGGCGGCGGTGCCGAGTCGAGCCGCAGGTCGGAACCCTGATAGTGACGTCACCGATGACGTCACGAGTGACCCGCCCAATCAGCATCCTGTGCGCCTGTAGCCGCGCGCGACGCTTCTTGTTTATGTATGGAGAGAGAGAATTAGTGGAATAAACTGAACTAGTGTTAGTAGCTGCAATTCTTCCTCTCTTCTTAAAAAAGAAAAAAACTATTGCTCATATTTTTCTTAAAAGTTTTAAGAAAATATTTTTTTGGGTGAAAAGATTCCCTGAGCAGAGTGGTTAGAAGTTTGAAGCTTCCCCTATTTTTGTACACTGGAAAAACCAAGAGACCAGATATACTCTACAAAAACAATAAAAGACCACTTTAGCATGTTCTTACAGGCCCATGTATTGGTGAGATGAACAGTTTTGCTTCGTTTTTTTGTGAACTGCTGACAATAGTTCTCCTAAATTCAAAATAAATCTATTGTTATTTACAGTGTATATTTAAAGGAAATTACATCATCACAACACATAAAAAAATCAAAACCCAAGATCATGCAGTATTTGCAGAGCTTTATTAACTCAAACACAACAAAACGCAAATAATTTGTAAACAAATAGTGTTAACGCTTTGCCTAAATAACATTAAGAATCAATATTTGGTGGAATAATGACTCCGCTATGTAGTTACAGCTTTCTCCACCAGTTTTTCACATTGCTGTTGGGTGACTTTATACCACTCTTTCTGCACAAAAGCAAACAGCTCAGCTTTACTCCATCTTCCCTTTTGATGACATTACAGATGTTTTCTGGAGTAAATTGAAAAGATTATGTTGTTTATTTGGCCGGTGGTTGGCTCTTGCACAGGTAGTTCTGTCACAGGGGCGTGTCACAGGCATTCCTCTCCTAATGTAACAGTAAGCATCATCATCAACTCCATGTCATAGGCTGAATGTAACAGTTGGCAACATAGTCCATGCCAACAACAGGTACACCAGGCCGAGCTACCGAAACCCCGGATCAGACTGCAGAGCGTTTACAGTGACAGCTCATATGACAGGCAGAAGTAGGGGGGGGGGGGGAGCCAAAACATTGGAACGGCAGCGAGTTGACTGTATACTCCATTCGCAAGTAATGGTAGCATGCAGGCGTCAAGAACTGCCAGAGACGTGGCTTATCCCCTAGTTCAATACTAACACTGTTATGAAAAACCTTTTAGTCCTTGTTGATTATCTGCCTGTCAAATAATTGATAAGTTAGAAAAACTCAGTTCTTCTGTATATTATAACACATTAGTCTTTCAAAATGGTTCATAATTAGAGAGGAATTTAGAGATGAGTTAATGTGTAGTTGTGGTGCTGGATTTATATGTAAATATTTGGCAACCTGGTATTTAATCCAACTTTAGCCGTCTCGCGCGATAGCAATGTGTGTTACCAAAACAAATATAATTACAAACAATTAATATACAATCTCAAACATGAATAGAAACAATGTGCCATTTTATTTAAAATTTTTAAAGAAACATTGCAAAAGTCAGCTAGTTTGGGGCGACCTACATTTCTACCCTGCTTGCTAAATGCGCTATCGATCGATCGATCTAGGTTCCGATCGGACATGCAAAATTTCCCATCAGTCATTGCGGCCTCGCTGGAACGCAGAACAAATTTGGAGCTCAGAGGCGGTTCTTCTTCGACCTATGACAACTTCTAACATTAACCTGATTCACAACAAAGTACACAGTGGAATGGAACACAACCTTACCGCTTGCTTGTGTCTTTCCTTTCAGCCTTGTATCAGCCATGATCCCATCACAAATAATACAAAAATAGTTTATTATAACAAATAATAACCCCTAGTCGTGTGACTAGAGAAGGTATTTCTGCTGTTTGCTGTAACTGTACACACTAAACTCAAGCTTTTGATTTGATGGCTGATGTGGCATCGTTTCGATAAGCTTGTGCGATGTCAAAAGATTTATTTCCTTCCAGAGTCGCATTCATTTCTCTCCATGATCTTGTGTTGATGATGTGAGAGTCGGACCGCTGCGTAAAGCCTTCTCCAGCACATCCCAAAGATTCTCTGATGAGTCCTGGCTTCGTCATCTTGGAATATGGGCCGTGCCATCAGGGAAGACGAGAAACTCCATAGATGTGATGTACTG
The DNA here is from genome assembly GCA_011419295.1 of Clarias macrocephalus. Taxonomy (NCBI): domain Eukaryota; kingdom Metazoa; phylum Chordata; class Actinopteri; order Siluriformes; family Clariidae; genus Clarias; species Clarias macrocephalus. The sequence goes on from JAAGKR010009970.1 coordinate 18,035, forward strand.
CTGATTCAGTACATTCAGGTGGTCAGCTGACTTCATTTTATTGCCACATCACGTTGCTGAGTCTACAGGCGTGTTTTTGTGCCATGCTCGCCATCTATGGCATCACATGAAGACTTGTTACATAAGTCACATCTTGGTGAGAAGGCATGGAGCGTCATGAAGACACTTCAGTGGTACAGCGTTCATGCGTTCCTGTATCATATCATTAGGATTACTAGAAATCTAAAGCAGTCATGAAGGAAATGATCAGGTTTAAATAAACACTCCAGTGTTCCGGTGTAATCTTTCTCTCCTGCACATGTTCAGCCCGAGTCATCACAATGACAGAATAAAAAAAAAACTTATACCCGTTAACTAAACTACACGTGTGTGTGTGTGTGTGTGTGTGTGTGTGTGTGAGCTTCATAGCTACCGTACTGTGGTGTGACTCTGTGTTACGCTTTCAGAAGAACTGAAATACATTTTCAACCAACTCTCAGACAGACACGGCTAATTCTTCTGCGTTGGAAAGTTAGATAAAACCGCAAAAAGTTATTTATTTCAACTTATAACATTTATTAGAGCGAGATATCAGTTTACATTTAAGAACATTTAAGAAGAGTTTGACAGCCGTGTGTAGCTGGGTGTGCCTTGTGATGCAAACATGGCTGCTTTGTCTTTTCACCGAGTCATGATTGAGTTAGGAATTCTCTCGTACAGTCTTCTTTGTCCATTTTGTTAAAAAAGGAAAACCAGCAGTGAGACAAAAGAGTCGACTCTCGAATCGAACGACTCGACTCGCTAAAACGGCGCGTGGACGTATCCGTCTGTGGTAATCTGTCTCACACACACACACACACTTATACAGCATGCAGTGGCGGGAGAGTGAATGGAAAAACACTGGAGATTAGTTTCATTTCACTCGTTTAAATAAAGGTAACGCTCGCGGATTATTTCGGATTCGCGTCTCGTGACGGTGCGCGTGCATGACGACACGCGATGAGGTCAGCGAGAGCACCACACACACACACACACACACACACACACACACAGAGGCAGAACCTGACATGCGTTCCGACTCTTATTCGAGTCACATGAGCGCGTATCGGATAGACACCCACTCACAAAAGTTAGTACACCCCTCTAATTTCAGCACTGTAGAAATGAAACTTGGATATATTTTACAGATTTACTGTCCTCTGAAAATAACTACATTATTGTCTAAATAGCCGGAAACAAAAGTCTTTACACCCTAAGTGATAACAGCTGTACCTTTTTAACCATGCAAAGTCACATGACCTAGTCCTCATGTTCATGTGTGTGTCAGTGGACAAGTTTGTCTCTAGTCCTGAACCCTATTGAGCCCCTGTGGGACGTCCTCAAGCGGAAGGTGGTGAAGCGCCGTGTGTCTAACGCTGAATACCGACACAGTTTTGACATGTTCACTTAGGGTGGACTCATTTAGACAAAGTCTGACAGTAAATCTGCACTGATATACAAGCTGCACATTGACGTCTCTAAAGTAGATCCAAGTTTCCTTTCTATAGTTTTGTAACTTCGGACCACATAATAAAGTGGTTGCTGAAATGTGAGGGGTGCACTTATTTTTGTGAGATACTCTATATCCCATCTAGGACCACATATGAAAGCGACTCTGATCTGGTCAGATTTGTGCATTCAGACAGCCCGAATTTTCTGCATTACATTAGGGTTAAAAAAAAACAGATCAGAACGTGGTGACGTCAGGCTGGTGATGTGAACGGGCCTGAGCCTTTACACGTTTAAAATATATCGAAATATAACAAATTGTTATATCTCTCGAGCTGTGAAGGTCTGATTAAAAGCTTTGACTGTGTGATGACTGACACTGTGTGTCTACCGCTAGGCTACGTTAAGGCCAGCGCTGTGAACATGATGATGATGACGAGGATAAGAACGATGATGATGATATTATTTCCAGGGCCGGCTGCTCTGTGACCGGGCGCTCCCCGAACCTAGACGGCTGCTCCGGGCGCTGGAGACTTTGGAGTTAGTGCTGCTGGTGGACATCCTGCTGCTCAGACGACCTGGAGTGAGACACACACACACGGTGTTAATTAGCTAAATATAAATATTAATCAGCAAGTGGTTTTGGATTTTTGTTTTCTTTGTTAAAACTCTGAACTGGACGACTCACTGCTGGTCTCGCTGGGAATCAGGACCTCGTCCAGGTAGTGCTGGATCTTATTGAGGTCCTCGAAGGCAAAACGCCATTTGTTTTCCGCTGGCTGCGGCGTCCGATGGAGCGCGGCGAGCTTCCGACCCGAGGGTCCCGTCGGAGACGTGAGACAGGCGGCAGGAAAAGAGCCGGTGGTGATACCTTCTGGGAACTTCTGTGCGATCACCTTCAGGCCTTTGAGATGAGGAGGAAATGAAATACAAGTTCTGTGCTTCAGATTTATAGACACACACACACACAAATACATACACAGGGACTGACCTCCGGAGAGCATGAAGAGATTCTCGAAGCCTCTCTCACACATGGTCGTTGCCGCCTGGCTCGCTATCCTCTCGTCCTCGTCGTACAGGATGATGATCTTCCCCGGAATGTTTCTCTGATTGAGCGGGTCAGGATGTTTAACATATAAAAATGCTCATCTCAGGTTCTGAAGTTTAACCTGCACCACAAGTGAAATCTAAATGTTGAGTAAAAGTGATGTTATGAACAGTTATGTGTGGGATTTAATAATCTACTTTAAAATAATCTACTAATGCGCTACTGTCTCAATGTAAACAAACACCTGCACCAATAGATATTAATGAGAAAAGATAAAGTGAATATTTTTACTGGGATTAGTTCATATTTTCACTTTGGCTGAAATAACAGCGCTGAAGTGGTAGAAGTGAATTTTAACACGCCGGAGTCGTTTTAAGACAAAACTTCATCTTTATCTGATCGACTTTTTCCATTTCTCATCTGTGATTCTCTCCGATTACCGAACAGGGAGTGTATTTGTCTGAGCACTAAAGAAGTACAACTTAGTGTAAACAAGGCGTCAGATACTCGACCTCAAATAATAATGTCACTGATTACATTAAAGATCAGCAGATTATTTTTAGCTTTAACCTTTGAACTCTTTCTACACACTTCTGCTAGTTAACTCTATGACTCTGAGAATATAAACCTGCACTGCACTCGAGACCAGGCTGAGGGTGAAGGATACGTATTCGAGGACTTCCTTGGTGTAAGGATTCATCGTCCTGGAGAGCGTCGCAATGGGATAACTGTGTGCTGTGAATGTGGAGAGAGAGAGAGAGAGAGGGAGAGAGAGGGAGAGGGAGAGAGAGAGAGGGAGAGAGAGAGAGAGAGGGAGAGAGAGGGAGAGAGAGGGAGAGAGAGAGAGACAGAGAGAGAGAGAGGGAGAGAGAGGGAGAGAGAGAGAGGGAGAGAGAGGGAGAGAGAGGGAGAGGGAGAGGGAGAGAGAGAGAGGGAGAGGGAGAGAGAGAGAGAGAGAGAGAGGGAGAGGGAGAGAGAGAGAGAGGGAGAGAGAGAGAGGGAGATCAGCGTGTTTGTAGGAAATCAGAATTTCAATTCATTTAGAAAACGAGGACGCAGACTGGGCGTGGATATGTTTGTCCACACACACTGTACACACTGACTGGCCAAAAAACAAAAAGTCACCACCTGAATTAAAAGGATAATAATTAAGATGCTTCCATTGGATAATTAGTGCAGTGATTAATATGCAGTTATTTAACTCTAACTGATGCAATGAGGAGCTTCTAATTTCTTACACAACCATGCCAGAAGATATCCCCTGTGGGCGTGGCAAAGACGTTACTCTGTTTCAGAAGGGTTACATTATTGTCCTGCATCAAGCAAAGAAAACAACTAAGGGGACTGAAGAACTGAAAAACTCATAATTAGAAACTGGAAGGATAGCGCTGACCCGAAATCTTCAACAGTAGAACTCATGGCTGTGTTTAATATTGAACGCAAGAGCATTTCCACACTCGTAATGCAAGGGGGAGAAAGATCTGCTTTGCTTCTCTGAAATAAATGTAGTGACGTTGCATGAACCAGTGAAATTTCAGTGTGTGCGACTGTTTTTGGCCGGACAGTTTATAAGTGTTCTTCCAGTTCCCCTTACACTGCAGCTGTCTGCCTACTACAGCCCTGATACAAGGAGGAAGGAAGCAAAGCCAAAGAAAATGAAAAAGAAACAAAAATAAAGGAAGAAAGAAAAAAACAAAGCCAATATACAGTAAATAAAAATAACGGTGAAATAAAGATGAAAAACTGAAAGACAGAAAGAAAAGAAAGGATACATAAAAGGAATATAGCAAAACAACGAGATGAGGAAAATATAAAGAAACAGATAGGCGAGATGAAAAGAAAAGAAAAGAAAAGAAAGAAAGAGCAAAGAAAGAATACACAGAAAGCAAGAAAGACCAAAAGATTGAGAGCGATCAGGAAAGAAAAGGGAAAATGAAAGACAAGAAAAAATATAGAAAGAATGAGAGATGAAAGAAAGGAAAGAAGAGCTACAAAAAAGAGACAAAAAGTTAAAAGAAACAGAGAAAGAGAGAAATTAATACCAAGAGAAAAAGATAAAACACAAATAAATACAAAAATGAACAAAAGAAAGAAAAACAAAAAACAAATGAATAGCAAGGGTAATACTGTAGAAAAAAAGAGAAAGAAAAGAGAAAGACAGAAAGACACAAGAAAGAAATGATGGAAGACTGAATACACGGAAAGAGCAGAAGAACAAAAGACGACAATAAATAAATAATTAACAAAGGAAAGAGAGAGAGAGAGAGGTGCTGCGTGTGCTCACCGCTGATGATGTGGCACTGCTCGTACAGCTCGCGGTCTCGGACGTCGAGCAGCAGGTAGGGGCAGTCTGGGTACGGGCGCTGGGCGGCACACGGGCCGCTCGGAGGGGGCGGGGTCACGCTCCTCACCACCTCCTTATCCAGATCCAGCTCTCCTACACCACTGATCACACTGAGGGCACAAACACACACGCACACAGGGATGAGGATGAGGGGGTGGGGTTGAGGGGGGAGGAGTCTAATTACACTGGGGTCAGGTGGAGCGGAACTGAGGGGTCCTGGGAACAGTGCTGTATCTCAGGGGCTCCATGTGGATGTACAATGGAGGCTGATTAAAGCGCGGGATAACGTTACACTCTGTGTGCATGTGTGTGTGTGTGTGTGTGTGCGCGCAGGATGTTTATATGTATTTTTTTCTATTATTGCAAAAACAATTAATGAAACCATTACAGTTTTGTAAAAACAATAGAAATATGACATGCTGTGAAATATGACACGTCATGATAAATACTTTTGCATTACCTCTGAAGTGTGGATCTGGGGGAAAACGCCATGTCGCTCGACTCGTTGCCGTCAGCCGGCGTGAGGGGTTGAGGGCTGGAGTGGCTCGAACCGCCGGTGCGCTCTGGCAGACGGTCTCCTCCTGCGGACTCGGAAACATCTTAAACACAAACACACAAAAACAAAAAGGATTAGGAAGATCAAAAAGAGGAGATGAAAAAGTTTGTAGATAAAAAGGGAAGTTTAACTGCAGGATGAGGTCGTAAATGATGAGCATGTTTGGGAGACGTGTACATAGACGGAGGGACGGATGCTTCATTGATCCCAAAGGACATTTAAACTTGCAGTCATCAAAACACGGAATCACAATAAACCTGTAAAAGTTACTGTAGACGATTGAGTGACATCATACTACATCAAAACTGCTGAAAATGCCAGAAAACTTATTTCCAAAACACAGAGACTGGAGACTCTTTCCGTAAACATTTCTTCACAGAAAACTTCATTCCCTCTGTTACTTCCCTTCTGAATGAGCTGTTACTATGGAAACGAAAACCGGTACATTAACACAGAATAATCCTGTGATCAAAAGCTTCACTCCCTCCTGACCAATCAGAATCCAGAATCCAGCAGCGCTGAGTAATAAACATTAAGAAATAAAAAACTACCTTCGAGGGTCGGCATGTCGTCCATCACGCTCTCGTTCAGGTCCGACACCGAAGCCACCTGGAGCACCTGAGGAGAGAGAAAAACCCTCAGTGACAATCAGGAGACGTAACTGAGAAAATAATCACACGAAATACTCCATATGAAATAAAACTCACCATCTGAGCGAACGTCGAGACTTTGAGCCTCTTAAAAACCTCGTCTTTTTTATATCTGTAATCTGAAACACAACACATTCAACATTAATGATCTGACTTATTAATATTAATATTATTATTAAATATATATTTTTATTTTAATCCCGGATCCTGACCATCTCCGTTTTTCCCCTCATCCTCATCACTGAGCATGTCGCACAGATTAAACCCTCTCTCCATCCCGCGCCCGCTTCACTTCACCTCACTAAATCTCCGCCGCGAATCCGCCGCCTTTTAATACTGACAGGTTCGACCTCATCGTCTCCTGAGCCGAACACACACACACACACACAC
>JAAGKR010009971.1:0-24482 GCA_011419295.1 Clarias macrocephalus
ATAGGGGTTTGTGTGTGTGTGTGTGTGTGTGTGTGTGTGTGTGTGTGTGTGTGTGTGTGTGTGTATTTTGATATATATATTGATATATATATAGGGGTTTATATATATTAGGTGTGAAGTGTGTATATATAGGGGTTTATATATATATATATATATATATATCTTTCATTTATGAGACCTCACTGACCTTGAGGGGGAGGAGAACATTTGAGTGGATGTGTGTGTTGTTTGTGAGTGTGTTTGTGAGTGTGTGCACGCGTGTATCCTTGACAGAACCTCATGTGAGTGTATAAAGACACTGATTATGTTCAATAGTTATCAAGTGCTAGTACACAGAAACAGTGTAGAAAAAAAAAAAAACAACAAAACAAAGAACATTGAAGGACGGGTTTTAAGGGGTTAAAGCAGCTCGTCGATCTGCTTGTCTTCAGGTAAAATGGCAGGGTAATGTCTTCCCTGTTTATGGGAGTCTGTAGATGAACTAGAGAAGATTTTCCAGCAAAACTGAACATTGTGTATTCACCTTGCATAATTCATTTCGCGGGTTAGGTGTGTGCTGGAGGGTGTTTTAGGGGGTTCTGCGTGAATCGTAATTTAACAGTGAAATGTAAATGTTTTGTGAAAGGTCAAATTACAACTATCAAATAAGTCTGTAATTAAAATTTCTCTGCAATTATAGAAATAATTATCCTATTTATATTATATCCATCCATCCATCCATCTATCCAGGAACCTCTGTAGTCCAACTAGGTAGCATTGAAGCCAATTAAATGTACTTAAATGTAATTAAATATACAATACATTGTATTTATTTCTATTGTTACAGGCATGGTAAACCAAAGTACCTGAAGGAAACCCTCAAAGCACAGGTTCTGGAACAGTTCTAACAAGAACAGTATTGCCAAATACATCTGCAACACCCATCAAGCAGCATGATGAAAGTGGCCCATCCCAGGAAAGCAAGACGTACTTATCTAGAGTTACCAGCAAGCATATTTATATCTCCACATTATCAGGTGTCTTGCAGTGGTTAATACAAAAGTAGTAAGTATTACTTACTAAAGGACAACCAATGAACTGGTCGCAGGGTCATGGGCTCTCAAGACTCATTGTTATGCATGAGTCTGGCTGTCTGATCTGATCCCACTGAAGATCTCCTATAACATAAGATGCTAAAAAAAAAATGAAGTCTGCCTTTGATAGAAAGGTATCAGAACACACAGTGCAACACAGATTGCTGTGTAGACTGAACAGGGTGGCCATGCTCAACCGTGTCCACCACCAAAAGCACCTACGATGAGCACATGAGCATAGAACTGGACAAAACATTAATGGATCATGTTTTCCTTTACATCATGAGGTTGGCTGGAGGAAGCCATGGCACCAGATGCACTATGGCAAGAAGGCGAGCTGGCTGAGGCAGTTTGATGTTCTGCACTATGTTCTACTGGGACCCCTTGGGAAATGTCTTTCATGTGGATGTTATTTTAACACATATCAACTACCTAAACATTGCTGCAGACCAAGTACACCCCTTCAAGGAAATGGTATTCCCTGATGGCAGTGGCATCTTTCAGCAGGATAATGCGCCCTGACACGCTGCAACTATTGCTCAGGGATGATTTGAGGAACATGACAAAGAGTTCAAGGGGTTGACGTGGCCTCCAGATTCCACAGCTCTCAATCTAATTGAGCACCTGTGGGATGTGCTAGAAAAACAAGTCCTCGCCACATGTAGGACTCAAAGCATTTGCTGCTAAGGTTTTGGTGCCCTTGGTCTCCCAAACAGAGGTCTTGTAAATTTTATTATAAAGAAAATGTGCTCCTCGCACTCCTCTAATATCAAATTACACTTCGGCTATAATACAGTATCAGGATGTTGTGACTAGAGGTGGACAAGAGGCGTAACTGAAATATATGGACTATGGTATTTCTACTCAGGATCATCGGTCACCCTATATGGCGGTAACTGCAGATGACTTGTATGATCTGTACAGAAGTATATCCAATGTTTGTGAACCAATTTTGAATTTAAGGAACTTTTCCTACAGGAATGTTGATGTAACTTTTCAACGCAAGTCACAAGCTATTAGTCCAGATAAAAGTCCAGATTTACACAAATATACACAACAGCACAGACCAACAGTCTGAAAAATATTAGATGTTTGACTACTGATCGGAAATTCCCATGCTCAAACCCTAGCACCACCAAGTTGCCACTGGTGGGCCCTTGAGCACGGCCCTTAACCCTCGACTGCTCAGGTATACAATAAGATAAAAATATAAGTTCCTCTGGATTAAGGGCGTCTGCCAAATGCTGTAAATGTAAAAGATACAAAACTGACAAAGAAGAGCTGGAGTGTGGCAAAAAAAAAAATAATAATAAATAAATAAAAAATAAAAAATAATGAATCGGGAAGTGTACTTTACATCCAACACATTATTTTTGTTATAATGTTGACCAGTTAATTTGTCTTCATATGCTACAGAACAGTATGTCTTATAAATAAACACAAGGTCTGGCTGTTGAATATTTTAATGGCTAAGATGTGAAATAAAACCTTTCACAGAGTCTGCAGAAGAGAGAATAGAGCGATCAAATTGGTATGAGTAAGCTGGAGATATTTTCATCACTGTCCCCTGCTAATTTCATATGCTACCATGTGTGTGTGTGTGTGTCATACACTGATCCACAACCCACAGTGTGTGAGGAGCTGTGAGGATTATACTGTATGTGATTCTTTAGAAAAAAAGAAATCTCTAGGAGTATATGCTTTTGGAAGGTGTAGTGTGTTTGAGAAATGAACACTGAATTTCAGGAAAAATGTCTAAAAATACATTTTAAACCTCCTAGATGCAATTGCACATGGATCCACACCTCCTTTAAAAGTATATAAAGGCACCAATGTCATGCCAGTGATGACCTTTATTATTGATACTAGCTAATACCTTTCTGGCTTGAGACTTCCTTAAATCTAATTCCGTTTCAGAGATCCCTGGCTTAAATGGAACAAACAAATGTGTGTCCCACCAAATCAAATCAGGTATTAAGTCAGATTTTGGCTGATTTGAGTTGTATTTTCAGATTCCTGGTTCAATACCTTCCATTTTGATACCAACGTTTTATCAGATCTCACCTGATGCAATCCAGTTCCTGCAGAGTTTCGCAGTAAAATACACTTTCTGTTCACTTCATTTGGACTATAAACCTGAACTTTTGCATTTTTATTTATTTAGGTTGTTGTGCTATAAAAATCAGACCTGCAGCTCACATAGAACACCTGATAACTTAAATTATTATGCAATGTATTAACCAGAAGTCGAATTATTAAGCCTCAGTATGTGTGCATTCTCAAATGTTGTATCAAGTGATTTATTTTTTTTTTTTTTAATAGCCTTTGTTTTTGAGTTATAGTGTCAGTGTCAGTATAGTCAGTGTGTCTGCCAGAGGTGGAAATTAAAGAATTACATTTACTCGCGTTACTGTAATTGAGTAGTTTTTTGTGTACTTCTACTTTTTAAAGTAGTTTTTAAAATCTGTAATTTTACTTTTACTTGAGTATGTTTTGTTTGAAGTATTGTACTACATTTTAAATCATATTCGCTATGGGGAAGGGAAAACGTGCACCCCTGAAACCACTGCACTGATTGATTGATTGATTGATTGATTGATTGATTGATTGATTGATTGATTGATTGATTGATTGATTGATTGATTGATTGATTGATCGGGGAGAACAAACGCGCATAATTCACAAGAACGAAATGTTCTTATGTAGGTTCTTATGAAGCAAATCCCTGGTTACGACCCGCAAGATGTTGGTCTCTGTATGTGCTTGTATTTGTCTGTGTTGCTGTGTCCAGGTCGTGAGCTGCTCCAGAGTCCACTCCAGGTTTTCTGACTGTCCCTATATCGGCATCTACCTGACCTTCCACACGGTCGCTTCCGCCTAGTAGAAACTGAACGAATCACTTTCCGAGACTACATGTTAAAGACTTGTTTAAAAAGAACGAATCGTGTATTCCTGGTTTTGACTTTTTGCCTCCCATTGACTTTGACTGTTGCTTTGTCCCTTTGGTTTGGTTGCTTGGCTCTTTGTATATATTTGTAGATAATTCCACTGTATGTTTGTGCACTCAGCAGTAGTAGTAGTTTGGCTGCCATTTATTTTGGGAAGAGGGAATTTATTCACAGTTTTTGGTTTAGGGAGTCAACAGTTTGCAAGAACTCTTCCAGAACAGCTGACCTTCATGTCTCAAAATAACAACTGACTGTTGTTGTTGTTGTTGTGGTTAATTATCAATAATGCATATGCCATATGCATTATTTCTTAGTTTTGACAAAAAAAAAAAAACAGTATAATTCTAGAATATAGAAAATAATTCCAGACGTGCTTCTAAAACAACATGTCTATTAAAAATCCAGGCATGTTTAATTGATTGTTAACGCTGGGTCTGAAAAATGCTTCCAAGATAAGGATAGAGCTCAAAGCCTCACGTACATGACTATTTCTAGGAGCTGTGTGTGTGTATATGCAGCTGAAATACACCACAGATGATGCATTTTTGTTCTTCACACTTTAATCTTCCTCTGTTTCACTCTTTTTCCAAACATACTACAGTATTTCGGTGACTATGCAAATGAGTTCCTCCATATTCCCGCCCTAACAACAGAGCTGTGCAGAGCTACTATATGCAGAGCTGAAGAACAAGTCTTATATGAGGTCATATTAGGGAGATTCTAATTAGCTGGTTAAACCCCAGGAAATAAATAATTAAAACAGCACAAAATGCAGACAATGTATTTGTCTCAATTTATATCACACTGAAGATGTTTAGAATATAATTTTTACGCAAAATGTCCCTTTAAAGTATAGTTTCAAAAGCTTATTTCTATTGTTTACATTTTTCAGAAGATTTGGACCTTTTTGAAGTAAAATTATTAATAGGGTACAAAATGATAAATCCGATATACAAATGTGAAGTTTATTTTGCTTCCATATATTATTCAGCTGCTTTCAGGAGGATCTCCACGACTAAAGAAGTCTTTTATGTTTCTATTGCCATAAATATATCATCAATGTTGCCTGTAACTGTACTTTCAAGACATTTCTTTTTTGCTTTGTCACACACACCACATCTGTCTCTACACCACATCAAAACATCTCATAAACCTTTAGCTTTGTATTTATTTTCACGCTCTCTTTTGGCTTCTTACTTCAGCTTTCCGTTCTCTGTTTTTTCGTTCCCCACCTGACAGAGAGTGAGCATACACACGTCAATCTGAGAGGCTTCGGCAGGACTCTGATGCCTTACACAAAAAAGGGCGTCCCAGGACACGGCTGCCGATTGCACATCCCCAGCTCCCTGCTGCGCTCCGAACAGAAAAACGAAGCCGGAGTAGCATTTGTTGTATAGCTGTTACAACGTTCCTTTTATTTTTGTAGACAGCAAATCTCCGTTGTGGGAGCAAATATGGCACTCGAGTGGGAAATGAGAACATCACCGGTGCCATACCCCAGGAGGACAGGCTTCAACAAGGCCAGAAATCGATACTGATCTCCGGCTGTTTAGGAGCCGAAGGCAAGAGCATGGAGTCTACTGAGGCCGTGAAAAGCTCTTAGTAGGCACATTAGCTGGCAGTTGGTACAATTTTCTACTTTGTTATGGCAAGAATATTTTTATAACAGATTTTTGATATGCTTTTATGCTTTATGAAGTTTTAAAGATTTCATGAATGCAAATTAGGTGTTACTAAAGTATGGTGATTATTACAGTGTCCTTGAGGCGCTAGGCTCGGGGGGGGGGGGGGGGTTTGATTCACGCATTGGAGCAGTGCGCATGTTCTCTCCATGCTCGGTGGGTTTCCCTTGGGTCCTCTGGTTTCCTCTGACAGTTCAAGGACATGCAGATTAGCCGAATGGAATTTACCTTGTGATGGATCGGCGTCCTGTCCAGGGTGTATCCCACCTTGTGCCGAAGTCTCCTGGGATAAGCTCCAAGCTCCCTGTGACCCCGTACAGGAAAAGCAGTATGGAAAATAAATGAATGAATAAATGAGTGAACTAAAGTATGCATGGGCGACTCATATTACATGATTTACATCATTTCATTATCAGATACATACACATCATTAGAAAGACGTGCATTGTACAGTATGTCTACACTGACAACCATTTAAACTACAGCCTAAAATTTAAACAGTAAGCACATAAAAGCATCCAAAGCATGCAAGAAACAAGTGTTTACGAAAAGCAATCAGAAGTCTGTGCTAAAAAGAGGCATAATATTTAAAGTGCAGTTTGTATTTTTTATTTTATTTTTTTTGTTATATTTTTAAATGCAACAGCCTGTAGAGTTGCAAACGGTGGTGAAAAAAAACAGCCGAATACACAGAGGAAACCCACCAAGCATGGAGAGAAGATGCAGACTCAAGGCGGGAATCGAACCTTCAACCCTGGAGGTGCCACCATGCCACACTCTGAGGTCAAATGCTTCTTAAACATAACCACTTCTTTCCGTTTCTCTCCGACCTACACATTTTCCTCTTCCTTTGTGTGTGTGTGTGTGTGTGTGTGTGCGTGTGGATGGTGGAGGAAAGATAAAGATGCAGACGCTGATGCAACACATCACAAAACAGACAGAGCTGATCATTGAGGATGACATTTTGGCATTTATGTGTTTTCATTTGTGTGCTGATTACTGGAGTATCTCACTGACACAGCATCGTCTCCATTAACGACTCATTCATCAATGACTAGACTTGTCCAGCTGACTTTTTCTGAGCTTGCTAAATAAATGAATAGATAGACAGATAGACAGATAGATAAAATACCACCCAGAAACATCAAGTAGATTTAGAAACTCTTTGATTTTATGCTGCGTCCTTTAATTAGAGATAGATATGAAAGAAAAAGAAGAAGAAGTAAAAAAAAAATGTCTTGCACGAAAACAAAATGACAATACGTTGAAGAAAATGGCTATGAAAGTAAATCCATCACGAGTACAGTGTTTAAAGACGCATCCCTGCTCAATTTCCATGTCATCACATCGAGCGCCGTAAGATGGTTAATTAGGCTGTCATGCCTGCAATGTGAGCGAGAGGAAAAGGTTTTGACATGTGTGTATGTGTGTGTGTGTCCTGCACAGAGGCATTCACGTGCATGTGTGTGTGTGTGTGTGTCTGAGGCGGATCCACAAGCTTCAATAACTCATTATTCATGTAAATGAGCCTGCACAGTTTTACTGTTAAAGGCCTTAGATTGCTCAAGTTGCTAATCGGTGCTCACATGCATTAGGGAGTCTGATTTCATTTAATCCAGATTTAAACGGCTCTTGTCTGAAATTTGTGAAGGGGCTTTGCATGTCTTTTTTTTTTTAATGAATTAATAAATTATTTTTCAAAAATGTCTGGATGTGTTGGGAAAAAATCGACTTTGGTGTGCATCACACAACTCTGCCTTTTATTAATTTCTTTATTATTTTTTTTCCCCCATATATTCATAACCTGTATGCACCTGTGACCAAGTTTACTGACCACATCAGAATCATACCTTTGTCAAAAGATCCTGATGTTTGTGTATACGAATACACGATTCCACTGTACCTCTAAACATATATGTTACATGTTCTGTTTCCTCGCTTATTGCACATGCAAATGCACTTATTAACAAGCTGTTGTTGGAAAATGTTGGTATTATTCATTAATTTCATTTTGAGTTTGAATAAATTACTGTTAATTTAGTATATATTTCTCTGTCCAGTTCAGTACACATGTGAGGAAACTTGCTGACTTAACAGGTCCACACGATGATCTTTGGCACATTGAGGGTTAACTACAGAAGGTGTTGTATCAGTGTGGATTTATGAAATATTGATTTGAAGGGAAATGAGTAGTAGGAAAAAGTGCACAATCCACAGGGATGACTACGGCCTTAAGAAGTCAAGCAAAGTCAATTCAAGACCTTAGGAGTAGTGGAGTGAGGCTGGAGTCAGTGCATCAAGAGCCACCACACACAGAAATGTTCAGTGTCGTTCCTGGGCTAAGGAGAGAAAGAACGGGAATGGATCTCAGTGGTCATCTATTCAGATGAAAGTAACACATTTGGGACATTTCCACAATAGGCAATGATTTGTGTGTCATGACCTCTGCTGGTGTTCGTCCACCGTGTTTAAACTAATTTGAAGTCAACGCCGTCATCTATCAGGAGATTTTAGAGCAGTTCTGCTCCTCTATCATCTGCTGATTAGAAGATGCCTTTTTTTTTTTATTTGCTGGTCATGATATTGCTGTACTTGACTGGCCCGGCAACTCATCTGCCCTGAACACTCTATAGAATCGATGTGCTATTGTCAGGAGGAAGATAAGAAACACCCGACCCAACAGTGCAGATAAGCTGAAGCCTGCTATCAAAGCAACATGGTTTTAAACAACACCGCAGCATTGCCACAGGCTAATCGTTTCCATGCCAGGATTCATCAAATTACATTTTTTTCAGAATTTCTGTATATTAATAAACTAAACTGTATAAAGTTTGGACACACCTTCTCAATCAAAGAGTTTGAATTTGTATTATGGCAAAAAAAAGCAGCTAAGTAAAGAAAAACGAGTGGCATCATTACTTTAAGAAATGAAGGTCAGTCAGTCCGAAAAAGTGGGAAAACTTTGAAAGTGTCCCCAAGTGCAGTCACAAAAACCATCAAGCGCTACAAAGAAACTGGCTCACATGCGGACCGGCCCAGGAAAGGAAGACCGAGAGTCGCCTCTGCTGCGGAGGATAAGTTCATCCGAGTCACCAGCCTCAGAAATCGCAGGTTAACAGCAGCTCAGATCAGAGAGCAGGTCAATGCCACACAGAGTTCTAGCAGCAGACACGTCTCTAGAACAACTGTTATAAACATTATATATAAACCAGAATATTTGACTATTTTGAGATTTTGAGACAAATTTCATGCATTGTAAGGCTTCAAAGGTTTTACTTTACATGTACTGATTCTAGAATATATAAGAGTTTCACTTTATAAATTACAAAAGAAAATGAACTTTTTCATGATATTCTAGTTCCTGGAAAAGCACTGCAATTACTGTATATATTATTACACATCTTATGTTTCACTTTGTCTTCTGCAAGGATTCACAACAAGGTTTCTCTGAACTGAAAGTCTGGAAGAAACATTTGACTGACCTGACATTATTATTATTATTATTATTATTATTATTATTATTATTATTATTATTATTATCTTACTTTGTTTTTTTTCTTACTTTTCAAAAGGTTTACAACTTTCACGTGTAGGCTTACGTTGGAATAGTGGATCAACTCAGATGGATGTTTTGAACAAAATGGATTTTGATAGACGTTTATATGTCAAAACCAAATTAAATGGTGTTGACAATAAAAGATAAAAAGGGATGGCGAATACCAGGTTCTTTACTTTAATAAGACGTACTTCAGGTCTCATGGCAGGAAGTGATCCCAGCCAGCATAGTCAAGTGAAAGTGATTTTGATGACAGACAGCTCCAGGCAATTCTGCACTGCGCTTTTACAGCTTCAGCCTTCCAGTTCAATAAGGGAAATAAAGGCCAGAGTCGCCTCTCGGGCTGCCCTGTCTGACCTCTCAAACGTTTTAAAACAACAAAGATAAAGAGCTTTCTGATAAACATTACTGGCTGTATCTCCTGCAGCTAGGGTCTTCCAAAGTCTTGCTGGATTGATAATGGACTTCAGTTGACGTCAGCATTTGTATCCTATGCTATATGACAGTGAATGAGTACAAATGTTAAATAAAACAAAAGCATATGTGTGCTGAATGCAGGTGACTGGCTACTTTTTTTTATGGATTGCTTTATGAGCATACAGTACATAGCAGAAGCCTCCTGCAGTTTGTTTTTCCCAGGGCTATCATTTGGTTTGACAGCAGTGTGTTTAAATGGACCTTTACCGTTCCACGAGCATCGTACCAGCTCACAAGTCACTCTGCATTTTCCTTTCATTTTATAGACAGAGGGTTTTATCATGGCTTTGCCCCTAGACTCACCTCAAAATACTGTAGTTCTGAGCTGTGCAGACTTGGCAATGAGTGCTTTAGGATTTTTAGAAATTCTTCAAGCAGGCATTGTCACTAGGTCCAGATCTATTTATTTATTTATTTATTTATTTATTTATTTATTTTATAATAAAAAAAACTCAAAGGTTGGTATACCATGTATATGTCACTCATGGTATGTTCATGCTGACAAGTTACAGGTTGGATTTTATGTGAATGAAACAAATTTAAACAACAAAGTGACAATTGAATTACAATTTGTTTTATGTATGTATTTATTTATTTATTTATTTTTAATAATAATTAAAAAAAAATGGACAGTGGCTTGGTTGCCTAGTGGTTAGCACTGTGGGCTCATACCTCCATGGTGCTGGTTCAATTTCTGCCTAAGGATCTGTGTGCCTGGAGTTTGCATGTTCTCCCAGTGCTTGGTAGGTTTCCTTGGGGTACTCCAGTTTCCTCCCACAGTCCAAAAACTTTCAAATTAGACTAATTAGTGTTCGACAAATTGATGTGTGTGTGTGTGTGTGTGTGTGTGTGTGTGTGTGTGTGTGTGTGTGTGTGTGTGTGTGTGTGTGTGTGTGTGTGTGTGTGTGTGCATAACTGCCATGGATTGGCACCTGCCCAGGGTGTACCCTGCCTCTTGCCTGAAGCCTCCTCTGATAGGCTGCAGGCCTCCCGTGGCCCTGAACAGTATACGCTGCACTTCTCATTAAATTTGACTAGATACATTACAGCTCGCCAGTGTGCCAATGAAACTAGTACAAAGCAGAGAAGATGTAGAATGTAATACAAGCTGTAATACACTTGCAGCAAAAGTCATGTGTATACCCTGTATAGTGGGTGTATGCTATAAGTTCTGACTTCTAGCATTCCTCATTTCTCAAAAATGCTGGATAGGCTAAGCCCAGGCACTACATTCCCATAAGTCGAGTCAAGACAGGTGGATTTTATTCCTGATAAATTAGTTATGATAGTTAGTTTTGATTCCTCTTGTTATCTATTTACAGACAGACAAATAACGAATGTTAAGGGAATAACTGTAATGGAGTAATGAACACCATCCTTGGTTGATACTTTGATGATGGTCTTACTGTAGTCTAATACATAATACATCACTCCAAATTATCTCATAGTATGTGATTTATATCACTGTAATCCTCGTTAAGTTGGGCATGGGTTGAGGGCGGAGTAAACATAATGAAATATTAATTAATATATATTAACTGAAATATTAATATGAATTAAATATTGTATTGAATGGAATTTTGTTCTTGTTAATGTATGATGTATTGTAGATACAATAAGCAATTAGATTTATGATGAATTAGGAAATAAGCTTATAGGCTTTGGGAAAGTATACTGTAATTTTCACGGATCTGGCAACCTCTTAAATGAAAATGGTACATAATATATAAAATATACTACACCCCCCCCCCTCCCAATTTTTAAAAAGTAAAGAGGCTTAGTGAACATCTTAAGTGCAGAGATGGTTTCCTTAACAGTGTGTACACTTCACAGAAGCTAGTGGGCTGTAATGAATGAGCGTGAGATGATGGATTAAATGTGGATGGAGGATGAAATTAAACACCAGTTGAAGGACATAACCTCTTCCTCATTCATCTATCTGGTGTTACTCTATCTGGTGTGTGTGTGTGTGTGTGTGTGTGTGTGTGTGTGTGTGTGTGTGTGTGTGTGTGTGTGTGTGTGTGTGTGTGTGTGTGTGTGTGTGTGTGTGTGTGTGTTGTGTGTGTTCATGGCTGAAGTACAGGTTCAAGGTCACTCAGTATGTATTCAGTGTTATGTGAACTGTGCTATTGTCATCTCATTTGTCAAGTAAAAACCCGGAGTATCCCAGAAGACAGGACGTGTTAAGGTCACATACAGGGACTTGCACTCAGCGCTCTGCAAGATACATGTGAATCTGAGCAGAATAAAATACAGAAAAGCACCTGAGACTATGGATATGAATTCTACTGAAAGGCTTAATCTGCTCCCACTTCTATTTAGATAAAGGTAATAAAACGTGCTGTGAACTTGGAAAACCCTTTATGGGAAAATATTGATATTTTAACTCTGTAGTTATGAAAACTATCTCCCTGGGCTGAAATGCTTTTCCTCCTCATACATGTTGTGTATAAGAAGTAAAGTTTAAGCATATTAAAGTGGGGTTATAGAGGAAAGGGTAGAACATTTTGATTTTGAATCTCTCTGAATGATGCCACACTAACAGTTCTGTACCTCTATATTTATCACATAGTCAACTGATAGAAAAACAGCTTTACTGCCAAATTGTAAAAATCTATATAGAGTAAATAAAAGAAAGGTTTGGTCTGTACGTTGGTCAGACCTTGCTCTTTCAATGATATCTTTACGTTTCATACATTGGAGGACCCAAAACCTCAGAAAAGTCTCAGAAAAGTTTCTGTCTCGCTGTATGTCTGTCCGGACAGATTTTGTCTCAGCATCACGCAAAACTGGCAACATGCAAACTTTAATGCAACTTTGGAGGTACTTTGGTATTTGTCTGAACCTGAACCATAAATAAAATCAAAATGTTGTGTAGAAATTTAGCAGTGAGCACTTTTGTGCCAGATTACAAAAAAAGAAGTTTGGACGACGTACTGCACATACGTCAAACTGTACGTGCCTCTTAAATCGACCGCTGGACAGAAATTAATGAATCTTTTGCAGTACTTACAGTAGATCAACAGCGCTGAAGTGGTATAAGTGAATTTTAACACTCTGGAGTAGTTTTAAGAGAAAACTTCATCTTTATCTGATCTACTTTTTCCGTTTCTCATCTGTGATTCTCTCTCCGATTACCGAACAGCGAGTGTATTT
Source organism: Clarias macrocephalus (assembly GCA_011419295.1). NCBI lineage: Eukaryota > Metazoa > Chordata > Actinopteri > Siluriformes > Clariidae > Clarias > Clarias macrocephalus. Next base: position 12,893 of record JAAGKR010009971.1, read on the forward strand.
GTCTGACCACCAAAGAAGTACAACTTAGTGTAAACAAGGCATGGCAGTGGTGGCTCAGAGGGCTAAGGCACCGAGTCATTGATCGGAAGGTCGGCGGTTCAATTCCCAACTCAGCCTGGTTGCCACTGTTGGGCCCTTGAGCAAGGCCCTTAACCCTATCTGCTGCAGGGGCGCTGTATTATCTCTGACCCCAGTTACCTTGGGATATGCGAAGAAGGAATTTCACTGTGCTGTAATGTGACAAATAAAGGCTTAACTTAACTTAGGATACTCAACCTTACGGAATGTCATTTCTTTGTATTAATACTGTAGGTTAGACAGAGAGTTCTGGAGAGTTTAGGTTCCCCTTGTGCCACGGGCAGCTCTGACCATCTGGGGTGTGGCTCCATGTGGTGTCTGGTACTGAGACGTTATTGTCGGATTGAGAGCTGAGGAGTTTAGACTTTCAGCCTTTGACTGGTTTTGGTGTTAATGTTTTGGCTGATTGGGTTACACAGCTACACAACATCTTAATTAATATAGTGTAATATTTATTGCGTGAGTAAATCAGTTGGCTAGGTTTTAGTCATTTTAAGCAAACTGGTTGCATTTACTGTCACAGATGTTGCATCATTGTACCTTTACAGGGTGTAGGACAGGACAGAGCCTAAATAAAGACATTTTCATTTCATTTTAGTGAAAAATATTTATTTTTAAGTAAAATCATCAAAATATATTCTTGGCGGAAAAACCCCAGAAAAACAAAAACAAGACAAAAAACAAAAACTGATTTTTCATCATTATTCAAGCTCTATTCCTGACTTTACCCACAGCTACATCTGATAAGTTTTCCCAAACCAGTACACACATGTCTCTTACAAAACAACACCTAATAGGAAGATACTTTGAAAATTCAATTGAAATTGATTTCCATTCCATTTCTTTTTACTAAATACTTATCTGTGAGACTAGTGCTACCATGGACTAGCTGTCGCTAGAGGGTCTTGTGTTTCATCATAAGCATGTCCAGAAACTGCCAACTTTCAAAGAAAAGGGCAATCAAGCAAAAACTTTTTCCAGTCTATAAACATACAGTACACATGGATCCTGTGTTTAGTCACCACTAACTGTTTGGTCCAGAGACTTTCTTACTTGGAAGACTTATTGTGTGACAGTGCATACACCGAAAACCAACTGGCCAATTAGACTGTAATCTGCAAGAATCTAAAAATCCGGCTTTGTGCATGCTTCCCATGATGCAGATTAGCAACTAGGCCAGCTGTAAATATAATACAGTTCACACTGAACAAACAGGAGTCCCTTATAAAATTCCGAATGCACAAAGACTGCTGTACTGTAGATTGTGAGTGGGAGTGTGTAATTTAAAGAAGTCTGTTTTAAGTATCACTCAATCATTAATAAACGGATTCTACATGTTTAAAAAAAAGGGAATGGCATTGCATTTTGATGAAAATGATTTAGTGAGCTTTGAAATGCTAGTAGGAATAAAGGCTCAACAAAACTAAGACAAACTCCTGAACATGCTTGAGCGGTATTTATCCTCAACTCAGAAGCAGCATGAGGATTCATCTGCAAGAGGTTTTAAGGGTCGCAAGGAGGCAGAGTGAAAGCACAATCCAAATATCCACAGTGATAAGACAGGAGAAGGTCAAAGCGGGCAAAAAAAATGAATAAATCCAGTTCAACAAGGTCAAGAATAATCCAAATACAAGATAAACAAGAGTAGTGCCAAGCCATTGCAATGTTTCACACTCGACACCATGCATACTGGGGTGGGGGCGGAGCTCAATGGTTAAGATGTCAGACTACTGACTGGAAGGTCATGGGTTCAAGGCCAAACACTACCAAGCTGCCACCATTGTTGGATCCTTAATCTTCAACTGTTCATTTGTAATGGGATAAAGTCTAGTTTCATTCTGTTGCCAAACTTTACTGGAGGTTGCTGTGAACTTCCACCAGATTTTATTTGAGTGAGTGTGCACATGGTATCCTGTAATGGATGGACTGTACAGTACTTAGTAGTTATATATATATAGCGGAGTTTGCATGTTGTCCCCGTGCTTGGTAGGTTTCCTCTGGGTTCTCCGGTTTCCTCCCACAGTCCTGAGACATGCATATTAAGCTATTTTCTGTTCCCAAATTGACCGTAGTGTGTGAATGAGTGTGTGTATGTTTTTGTGTGTGTATAGATGATGAGTGACTGTGACTGATGACATGTGAATGCAGTCACTCAATAGTTTCCTACAGTCTACCCGAGCCTCCAATAACAAACTGGACTTGATATTAACTTAAAGACATCAACTGTTACATTAAACGTCCAGCCTCCTAACACACAGTGTGACTGCAGATCATTCCCTGCTTTCTGTTATCACCCAAATGAGGATGGGTTCCCTGCTGTTTCTGGTTCTTCTTAGGGTTTCTTCCTACTGGAAGAAAACTCAGGGAGTTTTTCCTTGCCACCATCACCCTCGGCTTGCTCATACGCATTCACATTTCATGCAAACTTCCATAATTTCTTTTGTGGTGTAAAACTGCTTTGTGACAATGATAATTAATACAAATCAAATTGAATTGAATTGAAATTGAGTGATTGAGTGAGTGATTAGGGCTTAAGGAGAGAGGAAGGGAAAAAAGGGGAGGAAATTTGTGAAGGTGTATATGCTCAACCCTCATCTTTCGACCTCCGGACCTCAAGCTAAACTTGCTTTTATAGCACAGAGAAAGTCTGAGATCCATTAACAATGATAATTCACCAGCCATGCCCGATTTGGCAGCCTCCCCCCTTCACACACATGCTTACAGAGTGAACCTACAGAGTGAATGAGGAGCATGAAAACTTTTAGGATGACGATCATCACTCCCCAACTCTCCCCTAACTCCCCAAATCACAATCAAATCAAGTGCCCATGATGTGCAAGCTGACAATAAACAAGTCCGTTTCACGAGTGACCCACTTTGCAATCCACAGCACCTAAAGAATCCACTGCCAACATCTTGGTACCAGACACCACAGCACAACCCCAAAGGTTTTGCAGACTTGTGCCAGAGCTGCCCAAATGGCAAAAGAGAAATCTACACAATAATAGGCTTAGTATCATAACTGATTTGTGTATATATCTTTAAAAACTATATTAATCACAACCTGTCAACTAGTTTGCCAGAAGTACCCACGGCATCACATACCATGTGTATGATATCAGGCCAATATCACCATTAGAACCCATCTTCTTGGAATTGTTTGACATAAGAATAGTTCCAGGGTCCCTGCGTCAATCCTTATCTCACATGATTGTATGTGATGTAGGTTATCCTCTCTGTGTCCGCAGTGGTTTCCTTTGGATCTCTACTTTCCTCCAGTTCCAAGAGAACATGCCAGTAGGTGAAGTGGTGGCTGTAAATTGTCCCTAGCCTAAATTCCTGTGTCTGTTCCAGGGTGTATTCCAGCCTCCTGCCCAGTGTGATCAGCATCGGCTCCAGATTACCTGCAAACCTGTCTAGAACCAGCCAGTCACAGAAAGTGAATCAATGAATGTTATGGATACAAGCTAATATTAATAGGATTAGAGCAATGCACGGTTTAACCATTAACCACCGGTTATATAACGATTTTAAAACGTTTCAATGTAATGAAGCAACCATTGAAAATCTTACTGAAATCAGAAGGACCGTTTACATTCTTGTGGGAAACTCAATTCATCAGTGGAATGATGCTTTCAGGCAACTGCCATTAGGAAACAAGGTATTAAACCTAAGGCTTTGTGTTTCAGGACAAGTAAACAAGCACTAACCCCCTGGATGTTCTCCTTGACACTCTACCTTCATATCCAATATTTATAAAATAAAATAAAATCCATCTTACAACATGTGCAAGATCTACAGTATGGACACAAATTTGACGTAATTTTCTTACACTCTTACATTATGACCCAGGAAGACCAACCCAAAATGTACCTCTGCTGCAATTTAGAGTTACCAGTCTCAGAAATGATGGAAAAAAAAAAAAAAAAACAGCATTCCACGCTATTATGAAAGCTTTACAGATCATGAGTAGCAAACATATCTCAATATCAACTGTTCAAAGGAGATTATTGAGTATGTTGGATGCCTTCAGCATTGTTTTACAGTGTAGAAAGAAATAAAAATCAGGAAAGACCATGGAATAAGAAGGCGTGTCCAAACCTTTGACTGGTAGTGAATATTTTTATGACTCAAAACTACATTAAAACCCAAGATAAAAACCTGAAGGCTCACCGTTATAAATGTTAAATGTGCACATGGTTTTGATGTTCTATCAAAGATTTACCAGAGCAAGACTGGACCTTTTGAAGTATTTCTATACATCAGTGATGTACTACAATGTTATGGCACTATTAAAGAGACCTACTTTCATCTTTTTTTTTTTTTTTATCTCTGTTGCAGGTACTTTAAAAGGCACTTCAGATAATAAAGATGTTGAAAATATAACAGCACAAAGGTTAGCCAAACAACACTCTCTTTTAGATCATTACCAAGGATCTTTCACAAGGAAATAACTACAGCCAAAATCCCCAACACCCCTCCCCCCCCCCGCCCCCCACTCTTTTTTTAACTACATAAGGTTCATGTGAAGGGATCATTGGGTTCTTTGAAGTACCTCTGATGTTCTTTTTTAAAATAAACAGAGATGACAGTATGAACCCAGGTCTTTTATGCTATAAATGATGGGGAAAGGCAGAAAAGCCTAGAGTTGAACTTACACTGACATTTTTTAAGTACTATTTGGATAGGAAAAAATGCTTTGACATATGTCTGTTAACTCTTGTGTTAGTAACAATGTGAATTCAACTATTTGGTTGATTTTTGCACAATGCAGTTTTAGTCAACTAATAGTATTTTAAACAAATATAGTTGTTTTAAGTATTACAATGAGTGGTCTGTAATCTGGTCAAAATTATCTCAACATAACATGTGCACAGATATATTTTTTTATAATAATAATAATAATAATAATAATAATAATAATAATAATAAAAACAGCCTGCATATTTTTTTTAATAACCACTGATGACACGGTGGCATAGTGGGTAGCACTGTGGCCTCACATCTCTAGGATCAAGGATTCGATTCCTCCTTCAGGTCTGTGTTCATGGAGCTTGCATGTTCTCCTCGTGCTTTCTGGGTTTTCCTCCAGGTACACAGTTTTCCTCCGACAATCAAAAAGACATCTAGGGTAGGCTAACTGGTGTTTCCAGGGTGAACCCCACATAGCACCCCAAGTCCCTTGGGATGGGCTCCAGGCCCTCTGTGATCATGTACAGGATAAGCAATATATATATAGAGAGAGAGAGTGAGAGTTTATAGCTACTTGATTTGAGCCATACTGTATGACCATAACGTTTATGTAAGCTATCCCTGTATGTCTGACACAACCTTTTAAACACTGTCTATCTTTAACAATCTGAAATGTAACCGTGAACTACACTATACTTGATTTTATTTAATTTTATGTATTTTTTTATTTCAGTAAAAGACTTTTGGGGGAACATCTATACTTTCTGGACTGTTTTTTTTTTTTAAATATTTTTTAATAGAAACCCCTAAAACTTGCTGTCTAACCTTGAGTTGTTTCTCACTGTCATTTTATAGAAAACAAACTACAACAATCTTTCCAGACATAACCATATTGTCATCAATAAATACGGTTGCCATAAAGGATTCAGAAATAAAATTCCAGAGATACTTCATCAATAAATAAATATCCAATCTCCATATATAAAGCAAAAACACTTTAGAAACACTTGTATTAGATGTACAATATTAACATCGATAAATTGCATAATATCATCAATATAAATATCTTGTAATAGTGAATAAAACAATAATAACCTACACTAATCAATAGAAAGTGCCTACACTCATTGCAGGGTGTGGTAACATCTGGAATAGTATCTTTCCATGATTCATTAAGACTAATAAAGTCAGGCAGTAGAATGATTACAAACGCCTGCTTTCAGCTACACACAGCCTATGAATTGATTATGCCCATTAGGATGGGGTGATTATAACTGTCACCATCTTAGATCCCTGAGTACACAGAGACCTCGAACAGATGGCACCAAATTATGCATCTGGTTGGAACAGTAAATATTGACAGGTGTATTGGGTTCTTTCCACAGCTCTCTGTGGGCTTTATAAAAGGGGCATGCTAATTGGCAACCTCCACTGTGAGCCCGGCCATTGGCAGCTGCCTGACAGGCTCGTATCGACTTTGCTTGGCTGAACTGCTTCCACATACCACCCCTGTTCCTTGCTCCCCACAACTATGACTCCTCTGACAATCTGGCTGCTCGGTAAAGAATTCATTTTTGAACACATTTGACATGAGTTGCTGTCCTGAACTCCCCAGTGAGCCGAAATCGATTGCCTTACCTGGGCCCACTTGGCTTTTTTAAAATTGCAGCAATCTCACCCCATGTGCTGGTAGAACATGTCTCTGCGTGTCCGACAGACAGCAAACTTCTCATGGAGTCCTTTAGGTGACCAAGGCCAATCCATAAAGGCTCCACAGAGGACTAAAGCTGTATTAAACGGATCATCAATGCTGTAACAAAAGAACTTGATCTACCCGCAATTCTGTTCTGATTCATCAAACAGTTGAGTCAACAGTCTTGCTTGTTGACCCAGAAGATGGGAGGTGACACAAGAGGCAAGCAATTGCCTTCACAGTAGAAAATGGCACATTAGACCCCTTGTGGAAGAGGTACTACAAAAAAGGAGACTGTTAGCCAGTGATGCCTCACATCAAGATCAATGTAATACATTCAGAGCTGTCTCTGCAAAAGGGTTCCACAATGTAAGCCATTAGGAGGGACATTGCTGAAGCAAAACAAAGCAAAACAAACAAACAAAAAAAAACTTTCAAACTTTCAACAAATGTAAACAGGTCAATATGTAAGTCCTGGATTATACGTACTTTCATTTCACACTTTCTTTTCGGAGATTGTTGGCAGATTCTGGGCAGCTGTGCAGAAGCTTAGGGCTCTGTTTAACTACTCAGGAGGATGCGGGTACAATGCACAAAACTGGCAAGCTGTTGGACCCTTAAGCAAGACCCTTAGCCATTCTTGTTCCAAGTGCTAAAATCACCAATTAACAAACAGCACATCAGATTAGAGGCGTTATGAAGGCTTTACAGAGGCTTTTTTTTTTTTTTAATCAGGATACAAGATAAAACTTTTGACTGATACTGTATAATGCATGCTTATTTGTTTGTTTTTCTGGGTAAATCTTGTTGTATTTACAAAACATGTAATGTATTTACAAAAACATGTCTTTTATGAACACTTTATTGCAATCACCATTAACATTTTTTTTTATAAATGTTTAATAAACTGTATTAACAAAAGGACTTAGTATCATGCTGCCAATGTGCAATTTGTCTATATGAACTTATTGCATACATCTCCTACAATAACTCAACACCTACAGTACAAACTACTGTACAGTACACATAATGCAATACTTTATCATTTTATGCCTCATAAAATGCCAGTGATTCTGCATCAACAACGGTCCAGTAATTGGAGAAATGTTTACACTTAGTAATACTGGAGGATTCAAGTTGACCTGGAAGACTAAACACCTTCACAGCTGGTTTCTGTAAACACATAATTGTTTCATCACCATTTGCAGCATATCGGTAGCATGGCATGCAGATAAAGTGATGAGGACATGGGGTTGAGACATAAATCTTGCTCAGATCTTCTGCAACTTAACTTGGCTGGAAAGAGGGAAAAGGACCCGAGCACTAGAAGGAGGAAAGGAAACAATGGGGAACGGGAAAGCCCCAGTGCTGGTTTTACTGTAATGAGTCGAAAATAAATCATGGGAAAGTGTAGCCTGGGCTTCGCACAGATGCACTTCATCATGGAACTTGTGTTTGTTATTTAGTAAAAATAAAAATTAATGTAAGGGCCTAGGTTGCGAGGGATGCCATGAACTAGCCGAGTCGGAATGTAATACAGGAAGGGTCTGTAAACATGGAAGGAATAAAACATTTCAGGCATGCTCTTATAGGAAAATAATCAATAGCAGGGTGGTGGAAAGAAGATGAGTTATTGTTTCCATGCTGAATTTGTCACGGATTCCCCATTTGATTTCCGGTTTCCATGGAAACATGTGCCATGTGTTTGTTTTTGTATCTGGTTTGGTTGTGTCTCCGCTCCCTCTTCTGCTATTTGCCTGATTCCTGAATTGTGTGCAGCTGTTTTCGGTTATTTATTGAGTAATTCACACATTAGTGCCCTGCTGCGTTTGTAAAAAAAAAAGTTGCAAAGTCTTAGTGTGGATTATACTATTATTGCAAGCCTTTGTTTATGCACTTGTAGCCTGTCTTTTATAACAATAGTCTCTCAATGGCACCATTATTGTTTATTAAATAAAAAAGGCTCATGATCTTTTTATCCAGTTATAACTAAGTAATATCACATGATGGAGTGATGTTGTACTGAATATTAGCACGGCTGTAACTCGCGTGTAGGCATCAGGGTGCAGATCGAATACCAGATATATCGCAGGGTCGGGGTTCAATTCCTGGCCAGATTTTATTCCCGTCTCAGAAATGCATGTTCCCACTCCGAGTTTGCATGTTCTCCCCAGACTTGTCGGGTTTCCTCTCCGTACTCCAGTTTCCTCCCACAGCAAAAAGACATGCAGATTAGGCTAATTGGTGTTCCCAAATTGACCAGAGTGTGTGTTTGTGTGTGTGCCCTGCAATGGATTGACACAATGTCCAGGGTTTTTCCTTACCAGTACTGTGTAGCCAAAAGGTGAGGAGAATAAAGAGTAGAGGTGGTGGACAGTCCTGAGATACTTGCTAGACTTATGCTACTTTATATTTTCTCTTATTTTTCTTTAGAATATCAGCTAACGTCCAGGGGTTCAGGGTTAAATACAAAATAGCATTACATGGAACGTTAGTATACTATGTGGTAAAAAAGGGTCGGTCTACATGCCACCTGGTCCATCGGGCAACGATACACCCCAACTGAGAGACATTTATAGTTTCTGTGGTTACGTACGGGTCACGTTGGCAGTTCAGTGTCCAATTGTATCTTTTTGTATCTGTCCAATTGTAATGTCGGTGAACGACCTTGCTCAAGCATCCAACAGTGACACCCCGGCGGAATCTGGGCTTGAAGCAGTGACCTCCAACCCCCAACATGGTACAATACGTAGCATGTAAAATCCCTTATTCCCCACACCAAGTAATGCCCTTGATCTGGGGTTAGAGAGCGATTCGGGATTCAGTCTTGTGTTAGAATCTGTTAACAAAACAATACGGACAGTTCGGAGGCAATTTAGAAGCAATTACGATGGAGGCAGCGTGTTGTTTAAGATGCCATAATGTAATTAGATGTGTTTTCTTGCTGAAAGTGCTTCCGTGACTGGTTTTGAATGTGGATTTTGACAGGCAGCTGCTCTCTCCTCATGCTGTTACCGACAGTTCGTGTGATTAACGATTGTTAGACCACCTGTGACATGGAGTGATATATACTGTATAGTAAAATGTCTGATTGCTGTTACCATCTATTATTACATTACTCTGTCGGGACTAACTGTTGGTTTGGCTATTTGAGCAGTAGATTGTTATTACCTACTTTACCTAAGCTATCAATGTCCTCTTCTTTTTTTTTTCTCATCTGAAAGTTAATAAGACTTGTCATATTACCAAAAACTCTGGGAAGTGCAGAATGCCTGACTGTATCCTGAAGACTTTCTCATGCGTGCCATATACCTCCCTGTGAATTACCTGCTGCTATAGAAACAACAGCAATTTACATCAGGTGCATTAATATAACATATACAATTGTGATTAGCAGCCACACTTGTCACCCATCAGATCTCAGAATTTATGAAAATTGTATAAATTCGTGCTCTATGTTGCTAGTTGTGTGTTCACAACAGTGAAAAGTGAACAGTTGTGTTCAACACCTTGCGCTCTTCAATAGACTAAAAGCCTGTACAAGCCAGGTGCGAAACTGTCATTTTAATGAGGATTAAGAAGCATGTTCATTCAGTGCATGCTGCTTCTCGTATACAGCACAGATACTACATGTGCTTTAGTAAAGAAGGGCAAGTCTAGGATCTTTTTTAATTAGAGACCCAAAGGATTCAACCTTGGGCTCGTTTCGGATGCAGGCGCCAGATTAATTGGCTTCTCTCATGTTCGTGTGGACTTCCATTTTCTCCGCTGTCTCCGGCCTACTCCTATGTCTGTAAAGCAACACTTTGAGCAAATATTGACTCACAAAAAGCATCAGTATATATCTATGGCAGGAAATGTTGTGTGTCTGCTCCAAATTTAAGAGCTGGACTGAGGCTTCTTAAGCATTCTCAGCACTTACCATAAAATTCACCATAATAATCAATATCCACACTGCTCCTCCTTTTTTTTTTTTTTTTTCCTGTTTATGTCTCCACACTCTTCTCTCGGCTGCGCTGTTATTGCCCCTCTCACTCAAACAATGTACAACATTACAGAGATTTGGAAGTACAGTCTGAGGAATGCAAATATTCAAGTATTGCCAAATAAGCTTTTTTTATGCAGATAAATTACTCAGGTCAATTATTGGCTCAGGAAAACAAAGTGTGAAAATGTAGCAGTGCAGTTTTTGTTTTCCTGTGTCAACAATGTGCTTCATCCTGGTTGAGATGACTAAAGGTCTATCCTAGAAACATGGGGCTCAAGGCAGGTATACATCCAGGAAAAGGGTAAAAATATTTATCGAGCAACAAATCTGGAACTGACGTCTGCTGTTCCACTAGCCGTCCCATCTACCTCTAATAACCAAATGAAAAGAATGCATATTCTATCGGACCGTTCCATCAGATTAAACCTGTAAAACCAGTTAAAGTGTCTGAAATCCCACTGGCATATTTCCATTTAAGTGGTAATAGTAACATAACTAAATCAGGAACTTATCACAATGATATCAAACCTCCATGCATGAACTTCTTACCTGGTCTTTTGAAGTGGTGGCGTTCCACCACCCCAACATTTGTGCACAAATTGCAGAAATTAGTATTTGCATCAATTCAGTTCAATTCAATTTTATTTGTATTAATATTTTAACAATTGTCACTGTCGCAAAGCAGCTTTACACAATCTAAAAAAATTATGGAAGTTTATATTTAATGTGAATGTGTATGAATCAAACTTATTAGATTGTTCCATAAGCAGAGGGCGATGGTGGCAAGGAAAAACTCCCTGAGGTGGCAACAGGAAGAAACCTTGAGAGGAACCGAACTCAACAGGGACCCCATCCTCATTTGTGTGAAACGAAAATTCAAAAATATTTCAATGCATTACATATCCTTTCATTCATGTTCTATAGATTTAACGTCTGATTTGATGTAGGTCATCACAACACATGTGACAGAAAGCTACGTTGTGTGCACATATATGGCCGCTTATAAAACAGTACATGACCCAAGATGCTTTGGTGATGATAATTACAGAGGAGGATGACAAACACTCGGTCATACACAGTACAATATGCAGTGAAATGTGTATATCTTAAATCTTTAAATATACTGTAGCTGTATATAT
>JAAGKR010009972.1:0-12500 GCA_011419295.1 Clarias macrocephalus
AATTATGGGCCAAAGCTAAAACTTTGTGAGGCACCTATATACAGCCTCCTCAACACGTTACAAGGCTTTCCGTTATGGGGACGTGGTTTTTTGTCCCCATAACGTTTTTGGTCCCCATAACGTGACTGTGTAAACAGATCGATGTCCCCATAATGTGATGAATACCAACTCACACAGACACACACACACACACACACACACACACACACACACACACACACACACACACAAACACACACACACACACACACACACACACACACACACACACACACACACACACACACAGACACAGACACACACACACACACACACAGACACAGACACACACACACACACACACACATACACACATACACACACACACACACACACACACACACACACACAAACACACACACACAGACACAGACACACACACACACACACACAGACACAGACACACACACACACACACACAGACACAGACACACACACACACACACACACATACACACATACACACACACACACACACACACACACACACACACATACACACACACACACAGACAGACACAGACACACACACACACACACACACACACAGACACAGACACAGACACAGACACACACACACACACAGACACAGACACATATAGACACAAAAAGCTGGTTTACCCAGTTTGTAAAGTTTACCAAGTTGTTAGTCATAAACATCATTAGGCATCATTACTAGTTTAGTTAATACAAGTTCCAAAAGTTACTAATCAGCCAAGACCTGTTTGGTGACTGAAGTTTAATGAATCAAAAGAATCCTGCGTCGCTGTAAGACGAGATCAAAACTCTGAATTCTATGGCTACCACAATCTTCTGCCAACAATCTCACATGTTTAAATGCATAAAAGCAAATCTAAACAGGTTCTAGTACTCAAAGTACCACGGTACTGCAGAGTTTAATGTTTGTCTTGCTATTTCTATTTAGCCTAAGAGTTTAACACCTCATCCTCAGTGGACGTGGAGTGGAGCTGTCAGAATTAAACAACCCGGTGTGTACCTGGAATGTCAAGCGTGAACGTCACGTGTGTGCGTGTGTGTGTGTGTGTGTGTGTGTGTGTGTGTGTGTGTGCGTGTGTGTGTGTGTGTGTGTGTGTGTGTGTGTGTGTGTGTGTGTGTGTGTGTGTGTGTGTGTGTGTGTGTGTGTGTGTGTGTGTGTGTGTGTGTGTACCTGTTCCCTCTTATGTGCCAGCCTGTCAACAGATTTTGCCTCCCTATCAGTCCTGCTCTTCTCTTATCTGTCTCAAAACTTTTCTCACAATTTGAGTTTGACTTGAGACACCCCTTGTGGTAGGAACCTGGTACCAAATATTCATTTACTTATAATCAAATCAAATAAGTGGTCATGTTGGACCTTTTTTTGGCACTAGGTGCATCCTGGGTAACAGACTGCATCGGTTCGCGGACTGACATCGTGGAAGCATCAAGAACCATCCAACCACCCGTATAAACCTCCCAGATATACACAACAGTTTGGCAAAACTGTACTGAATTTAATTCATTGAATAAATGAAATGAATGAAATTAATCTGAACTATCCATAGGCTACAACAAAAATCCTAAGCCACTTTTAATTGGCAGTAAGTGATTAACACTTTTGCATGATCATCACCAGCTTGGTGGTAAAAATATTTGAACCAAGCAGTTAATTATTCCGCGAGGTCTCATCAACCGCACGATTCGAATGCTGATGGGAAAAACCTTCACTTCCTCATAACATTCTATATCTTTTTCCTACGACAATTTGTGTTCCAGTCACACTCATTTCCATAATCTTAACCAAAAAGTCTCTCCTGCTATGAGGCTAACACATAGCTTACATGTTTTACCCAAAATATACCAATAATGTCACACAGGCATCACGAAGTGGTTTAAAGTACGCAGTGATTCACTGTAATATGTAAAAACGAAGCCTTAGCTGACCGCGGAAATATAACCTAGAGGTACGATGTCTGTTTCTGTGAGCAGTTTCATCACAGTGTGGAAAGCTGATGATAATGTAATACAGTAAACATGTGTCTGCTTGTGTTTAGATTAAAGGTGCCATATTCATTATTTACATTTATTCTTCTCTCTTGTACATATGCAAAACATGATAAAATGTACGTTTTTTATAAAATCCTCAGCACAAGTGTAGCAGATGATGAGAACTGATGGCTGCTCCAGTATGCTTGTTTGTGTTTGGACGTGCCACCTGGAAGTCATTTAAGATCCTTTAGATTGTGGGGGCGGAACTACATGAACATGGGAGGAACTAATCCACCTGTTGATCAACTGTTAGAGACCTGATCTTAATAAATGCACCATGTAATACCCACCTACCCACCTACCTACCTATCTATCTATTTGGTATTGGCTAATGTGCAGTATTTATGTACGTAGGGGGACCAAGAGGACTTTTTGATTTTCTGTGGTTATTGTACACACTACAAACCTAACCTTTGCATGCAATAACAATAACGAATTGTCAAATAATGACATCACGTAATTAAATGGTTAAGCAGATCGATTGCCTTGGTAAGAACATTTTTATTCAAGAACATATTTTATTCAAGCACCTTGAGGTGTGATTACTGCACACACTGCGATGTCCAGTTCATGTGTGAAAATGATTCCTCACGCTCCCAGAACTGCTCTTTCATATAGAAGAGAAACTGATGTGATGTGCTGGTGATTCGGTACATTCAGGTGGTCATGTGACTTCATTTTATCTCCACATGACGTTGCTGAGTCTCGACCTGAGCGACTGAAGCGACCCCAGATCATAACACTGTCTCCAGAGGCTTGTACAGTGACGCTATGCATGATGGGAGCATCGCTTCATACGCTTCCCTTCTCACCCTGACACGCCCATCACTCTGGAACAGGTTAAACCTTTACGCATCAGGTCACAAGACACTTTTTCCATCGCTCCAAAGTCCAATCTTGGAAATGCTCTTTTTTGGCAGGTCATGTATATCTACACATGAATTAAAGGTGACCTGTTCTGTAAAATCCATTTTTAGTTCATGTTTAAACATTCTGATACGTCACTAGTCAGATAAACACACAGAAACATCATGAGGGAAAAAAGCATTCCTTGGCTTTTGTCCTTTTTCATTTTTTTTTCTTTTATTGGCCAAAAAGCAGATTATCCCTTATTATGACCTCATATACCAATAGATCCCCTCCTGGCTTGTTGCTCTGCCTATAATATCATATGTTTGGAGCTATGGAGCTACAGTATACAGTTTGGGAATCACTTGTTACTATTAGTTAGATTAATCTGTCTTTACACAGACGTCCTTTTCCGACACTTGAACTAGGTGAATGCATTAAATACGGTCACTCATTGCCTTCAGTACTTTTTATTGTTGCCTCAGAGATGCTATCCATCCCTATTAAGAACTTGGATAATTAACCAACATTTGGCCACTTTTTTTTGCCATGAGGCTGTTAGCTGATACAATCATTTTTATCTAAAACATTAAACACTCTACCAAAATGCTTGATGTAAATCATATTTCTTCCAAGGCATCAATAAAATAAATGAAATTAGTTCAATTAAAGACTTTAATATTTCGTATCACATTGCCATCAAACATAATATATTTGAATAATTAAAAGTGACGAAACTTGAACAATTTTTTTAAGTTTTGACCCAATTAGTGAATGCAAATCACGCTTGAATGCTCTACTTTCTGTCATATTTTATTGACTAAAGAATGGTTGAAGAATCTAAAGTGGTTATAAACCACTGATATGGATTGCCGGGATAATACTCTTAAAATCAACTGGTTATTGTTGTTTATTGTTTTAAATCCCCAAACATTTTTTCCAGAATCTTGGTGGCAGTTTTCTCCACTTTAGGTCTGACTTTGACCTAAAAAAAATAGTTGGCTATCAAACTATTGTTCATTAGTTCATTTCATTAGCAAGTATCTTTCTTGTTCAGGTATTTCTCTCTCTCTCTCTCTCTCTCTCTCTCTCTCTCTCTCTCTCTCTCTCTCTCTCTCGAGACACGTCACTCATATCACTCCTGAGCTGCCAGTGATCCAAACCTCCTCTGCCCTCTGGATCTGTCTGACTCGTCCTGGTGACTTGCATTTGGTTTGTGATTGCATGACTTGGAGGCCCTGTATGGTCTGTTTGAGATGCGTGTGATGACTGGGGATGGTTCTGAAGATGGTCCTGGACTTGGCTGATGCAGACAGCTGTTCTCTGAGGACTGCAGATTAATCACCGCTGCTCTCGGCTTGCTCATGAGGTAATGTCTGATAATTCTGATTTATACATATCTTATAACACATTTCATACTCATTTCTATCATTTCTTTTCATTCTGTAAACCTGCTTTGCAATAATGACTGTTGTTAAAAGCGCTATATACTGTAGATATTAATCATAAAAATATATATACAACTTACAGACACAACTTTACAAAATGACAAAAGGCAAAATAATCCTGTTATTTTTTTTTATCTACAGGTTTGAGTAACAGATGGTGATGTAAAAATACCAATACACCTTATGATATATCTGAAAGACAAATAATTTAATTTTCACTTCAGTGTAGTTTACCAGGTCAGAGAAGCATGTATGGAGAAGCAGCCCCATATTTTGAAGCTTGTGCCTCCTATACTTGACATAAGTGTAAATGTATAGTGTTCTTCATAGTATATCTACATATTTACTATATATATAAACATTTTAGTATATCTTCTCAAAAGACAGTACTATAGAATTGAAACAGTAGTCAATGTGCAGCTTATAGATTTACGGTCCTCTGAAAATAACTCAACATGCAGACTTTATTGTCAAAATAGCTGCTAACAAAAGTTAGTACACCCTAAGTGATAACAGCTGTACATCTTTAACCAGTCTCATGACCTATTCATCATGTTCATGTGTTTGTCAGTGGCCGAGTTTGTCTCCAGACCTGAACCCTATTGAGCCCCTGTGGGACGTCCTCAAGAGGAAGGTGGTGTAGCGCCGTGTGTCTGACATCCAGCAGCTCCGTGACATCATTATGGAGGAGCGGAAGAGGATCCCGGACACTACATGTGCAGCTCTGGTGATGTCCAGGCCCAGGAGGATTAAGGCTGTGCTACATAATAATGGCGCTCACAAAAATATTGACACTTTGGACACAGTTTTGACATGTTCACTTGGGGTGTGCTTATTTTTGTTGGCAGCTATTCTGACAATAACGTCTGCATGTTGAGTTATTGTTAGAGGACAGTAAATCTGTCCTGATACACAAGCTGCACACTGACGACTCTACAGTAGATCCAAATTTCATTCCCATAGTATTGTCCCTTGAGACCATATAATAAAGTGGTTGCTGAAATGTGAGGGGTGTACCCACTTTTGTGTTTTATATATATATATATATATATATATATATATATATATATATATATATATACACACACACACACACAGAGTCAGTCAGGCTGGTTGATTATTCATGTACTGTATATAATATTGAGGTAAAATGATCAAAGACACGACGTAATGTGTGGTGGTATTTTACTCCGCTCTCTTCTCAGGCAGTATATTATTATTATTATTATTATAAATACTGCTACTACTGTTAATAAGAACAATGATTCGCTTAGCATTTCCCGACATGCCTTGCGCTGCGGCTTCATTCGTCACCAGCAGGAATCCCCTCGCAGCCAATAAGAGTCGAGGATGACACTCGTTCGTACCAATCAGAGCCGCGCGAGTGTTAAAGGCCTTTAAAAAGGGGGAAATTTGAACCTAAACAGCTCCGCCTTTACTCCGGTCGTAGCTCGCGCTGTCCAGCTGGCCGCCCTCGTTATCGGTTAAATTCACTTTTAAACACCAGAAGGACGGTTTAAAAAAAAAAAAAAAAAAAACGAATTGCATAATCGTAGATAAAAGTTTGCGTCTGATAGCGTTTCTGTAAAACCGACTTGTTGTTATATACGAGTTATTTTAGAGTTAGCGTTGTTGCTAACGTGGCCAGCTAGCCTGTTAAGCTAGCAGAGACAGTTTCAGTGTGTAACGGTATCCTGAGGTGCTGTAGAAGAGTCAAGACTCTGTAAGTGGTTTATATTGTAATTGTTAATGAGCATTGTTTCTAAATATTTACCACACTGTATATATTTATGCGCGTGTTTGTGTTTGTTTGCCGCTGACTGCGTGTGGAAAGTACTCCGTGGTGGAGGTTTAGTGCTCTGAAGGTGTTATTTATGTTGACTCTGGTGACCCTGCGTAGGGAATATTCACTCATGAGCGCTATGGTCAGCTAGTATAAAAAGTTCATAATGAGTTTTAGATGCCTACAGTGATGGAGCGATGAAAACTGATGTGAACATAAATACGTCATATTAATCACGTACTGCTGTTTGTAGTCAAAGTTTTTCTATACATTTTTTAAAATTACTTTCACATTTTTCATACATCTGAAAAAATAAAGTTTAGGTGTTTTTAATCTAGTGTTGGTGTGTTGTGTCACAGCACTTCCGGTTCTCTATTCTCTGTGGTCATTAGTGTTTCCGGTCACGTGACCAATCTACGGCCATATTCGTGAACGCTGTTTCCCGTGGCAACGGCTCGGGCACGAGCTCGCTCTCTGTTTTGTGGATGAAGATGCCAGACTACAGTGGGAAATCAGGGTTTCCAGATATTAAAAGAAAACAATCATTCTGATGCCCTAGAATTATCATTGTTCAAGGCAAGATATGAATGTGAAAATATGATGGAGTTTGCCATGTATAGTGGCACTAATGGCCTTGCACCGGCAGGGTCTGGGTTTGATTCTGGTCACAGGTCTGGTTTCTTCTAGGTGCTCCGGTTTTCTTTCCACAGTCCAAAGACATGCAGATTAGGTCACCTGGTGTTCCCAAAATTTCCCTGTAGTGTACGAATGACAGTCATCGAAGTGGTGACCTGACACAGAAATTGTCGGCTGTATCTGCAGAGTGGGGAGAATCCATGGCCTGCTATGGAAGGACTGAATGTGTACATGCATCTCCCAAACAAACTTCAATGAACTGCAAATACTATTGGAACGATTGTTTGATTACATATCCAGCATGATTCGTATCAACATGAATATCAAATGTTGGCCCAAGAAATACAAAACAGTGTGACTCACGATAGGCCACTCATCTTTAAAGGTTGTAGTGTTCATGCTTTAAGGCAGTCTTGAGTGTATATAGGTCTGCTTTGAGACAATGACTTGGTCATTGCTTAAAAAGAAAAAGACCCATGCTGATGAACTATGACATTTATCATACATTTTAGGCATTTTTACAGTTCTTGTTCTTGCTTCTGTTTAGGTTATGGATCCTGCTGCTAGGATCAGATCAGCCAAGGACCTGATGAAAGCAGACAGTGAAAAGGTAAAGAGGGAAAACAAAAGTATCAGGATTCCCCATCACCACCCAAAACTGTAAATATTGATAATTATTGGTCAAGTTTAAGCTGATTTGAAGAGAGGGGATTGGACAAGAGCATTGATGGGATGACTCTCACTCACACACACGCACACAGATGGAAACGCTGCTCTGTTGGTCATTTAAATATATAAAATGCGTGACTCACCTTCACTGAGACAGAGCATGGGGACATGATTACCCACGATCCCACAGCGTGTGGATTGGCTCTGTTCTGATCACATGATGCTCAACAGACAAAATGCATGCGTACTACTCGTACTTCAAGACCTCACTCATTTATCAACTTGATAAAATAAACCAAAAACATTTATTTCTTAATGTTTTTGTCTACATGTGACACATTTACCCCATTATACATCTGAGCAGTTGGGGGTTAAGGGCCTCGCTCAAGGGCCCAACAGTGGCAATGTGTCGTGAGTTTTGAGCAGTGGGGGAAAGTGGGATGTTTGAAGAAGCATTTAGAATGTGGCCGTCTTAATCATGACGCCATGACGTAATTAGCCCTGAGATGTGTCCTTTAAAGGATGCCATCCCTGAATTAATTTTTATTTATTTGTAGACTTCTTGAGGGTGTTTATTGCAGTGTTATTGTCCTATTACGTAGACTTTAAAAATATTTAATTGTCACATACACCATACAATTAGCAGTGAACTGCTTGATTGAAAATCAAGATTATCCATGAGAAATAAATTATGGAATAGAATAAGAATAAAATATAGAAAAATGACTACATTTTGTGTACAGTGTTGGGATAAAGTGGTCTCAGTATCTGCATGAATGGCAGCAGAGATAAAACTTGTAATGTTTACTGCAGTTTCTCTGTAGCAGCTCTGCAATTATTTATTGTTCCTCCTCAGTGGAGTTTTCTAAGGAACTGGAGTCAGTTACAAAAACAATTTGCACAGCAGGCTTTGTGATCTAACCTCCCTCTGTTCAGGACAGCTGGTTAAACATTGTTGTACTGAGAGGCCAATCGTGAATTGTACCTTTTTATATACATTTCTGCGTGCGAACACGTCTCCTGAGTCATAAGAGCATGGCTTAGAAGTCTCGAATGCTTGTTTGTTTTAAATTAAATTTCTTGACCTACACTTGATCTGTTTGACAGTCATTCGTTCTTTTATTATTTATACTTCCCCCTCTGTTCAGGTTCTGAGCAACGGGGCGAAGAGGGTTCCCGTGACTCAAAACTGCTACAAAGCAGCACCGAGCCATGCGTCTGTGCTCGGCGTCTCTCAGGGCCCACAGCGCGTCCCGAGGCCTCGCAGCGAGCCGAAGAGCCAGTGCGGCGGCGAGCAGAACATTAACCCTGCTCAGAGTCAACCCAAAGCCCAGCCCCAACCGGTGCAGAGTCAGTCGAAACCTGCTCACACCGTCCCCGAGTGTGTTAAACCCACAGAGCCCAAGCAGGACAAGTCTACCCGTGAGCACTGTAACTTCATTTGTTTACTTGTAAGATTGTGTATTACATGTTTGTGACAACCTCCCCCCCCCTCTTTTTTCCCTTTCCAGCAAAACCTGTCAGTGGGATGAACAACTCCTCTGAGAAGTAAGTTTTACCTCACAGAAATACACATGCTTCACACACTGGGTACAAGCTGAGTGATTTGGATAATATTTAAGCCAACAACTCGTGTTTTATTTTTTAATTATTATTTAATTTAATATGTATTTTAATACCGGAGTAATTCTGATCTCATCACTCAAGTACAGCGTAGCAGCTAGCCCGCTAGTTCAAATAACGCTTATCCACAGGATAACTGAATGAGTGGAGAGGGTGAAGGCAGCCTTTGTCTTTCCTCAGCTCTTTAATGAGAACCAACAAGAGCCAGTTACAAATGGGATTTGCACGTTTGCTTTCGCCCTGTTTGTTTATACACAAGCACTGTGCTCTGAGATGCTAATGAGGCATTGAATAAATGAAAAGAGGAATTCGCAGCCTGTTTTAAACCAGTTATACTTATAAAATTAAGATTTGTTATTTAACACCTATTTATTCCAGACCAGCTCTTAAAGGCACGAGTAATGCCTTCATGTCGAGAGCAGCTCTGAGTCGGTGTCCCAGTTTTAGTTCAGTGCCCCTCACCCTCTCTCTCTCTCTCTCGCCCTACCTCCCTCCCCCTGTGCTTTAGGAAGCCATGGAGTCTGGAGAACTTCGACATCGGCAGGGCTCTCGGGAAGGGCAAGTTCGGGAGCGTGTACTTGGCCCGGGAGAGACAGACCAAGTTCATCCTGGCCCTGAAGGTGCTGTTTAAAAAGCAGCTGGAGAAAGCCGGTGTGGAGCACCAGCTGAGGAGAGAGGTGGAGATCCAATCCCATCTCAGGTGCGTAAGCGCGATGTGTTGACTGCAAGATCGAGTACATGAACTACTGTGTATGTGAGCTACATCTCCCTCTCTGTGCCTCACAGGCATCCCAACATCCTGCGCCTGTACGGCTACTTCCACGACTCCGCACGCGTCTACCTCATCCTGGAGTTTGCTCCTAAAGGCGAGCTGTACGGCGAGCTGCAGCGCTGCAGGATGTTTGATGATCGGCGCAGTGCCACGGTAAAAGGAGGAGGGTAAAGAAGTGGGAGGGGCTTTTGTTAGATTTTTCTAATTTATATAACCGTTTGTGGGGAAAAGTGTGCGCTGAAATAAAAGGCAAGCAAAAATGGTGGACGAACTTCAGCCTGAGACCAAAGTCTGTGTGATTGTTGATCTCCAAATCAACTTCTCTTTGCAGCACATCCCAAAAGTTAGTTAGGTTTTTTTTTTATTTATTTATTTTTTTATGAAGGGGACATCTTGTGAATTCTGGGAAAGAAATTTGTGTAAAGCCGGGTGAAGAATGGTATGCTTGTGTGTATTACAAAGCAGTCATACCTGTAGGGACTTTTTTGTGTCAGAACATGCATTGCAAGTTCTTGAAAAGCAAAGTCATTTAACTGAGTAGTTGCTCTGTAATTTCCCCTTGTTTTCTGACTGCATGGTTTTGTGACCATGTATCATTAAGAGCTTTGAGTCAAACATGACAAATTCATGGGTGTCGACCAGAATTTGTCGACCAGACCCGCCCCCATCGGTTCATTTTTCTCATGGCTGTGGGGAACAGGATGTTTTATAAATTGCTCCCTTCACGGCTGCAATCAGATTGTTACCTTTTGACTACTACTCAGCAAGTTTATTAATCGTATTTTCATTCGAAAAATCACTCTGATCTGATCAGTGATTAGCACTCTGTTTAGAGCAGTGCAATTAATTTTTTTCATTGATTCTAGACATCGGAAATAATGGGACAGTTTTAGTTATTTAGCAAACTTGGAAATGTTAAATTGACATTCCTTAAATATGCCCCAGCTTTTGCAACACAAAAAAAACACCACACACTATGCTTGCAAAATAATCTTGTTTTGCAATACTGCCACCTACTGTACTGGAGTGAGAAGCAGAAGATTGGAAGGAAAGAAATCAGTTTACCATATGACATTGAAACAATCAACAATACATTTTAGTGTTTTAATGCTTGTAGAAGTACTTTTAAGTAATTTTTTTTTCTTTACTCTGCTACACCAGTTTATTAAAACTGTTATTCAGAACTAGTAGAGTAGACGGAGGTCTAGAGAGAGCTGATTGGCCGAGCTCTCTGAGGGGAGGGATGAGAGGTACTTGGTGCTCCCACAGTGATCACGGCTCTACAGCCAATCAGGGGCGTCTGTGAGCTCACGAAAGCGGAAGGGGCGGATGGCGCTGTCCTCCGAGTGTTACGCCGCCCCCAGCGGTTTGTGAGTGAGCGGTTCGAAAAGATGCGGTCAGCTGGCATCATGTGGTTCGGAGGAAACACCTGATGGTGGTAGTAGCAGCTTTAATGTGGAGCCCTCTAGTGACGGGGAGGAATTGGGCACGACTAAATTGGGGAGAAAATCAGGAAAAAAATCCTTTGTGAAGGGCAAAACACGCCCTGCAATTTGCAATTATACAGGTTTGTTGTTTTTATTTATTTATTTGAGAAGTTGGTTTATAATGTGTTTTTGATTTGCAGTATATAATGGAGCTAGCCGATGCTTTGTACTACTGCCATTCAAAGAAAGTCATTCACAGAGACATTAAACCCGAGAATCTACTGTTGGGAGCGAATGGTGAGCTGAAGATTGCAGATTTCGGGTGGTCCGTACACACGCCGTCCTCGAGGTATGACTTCATTTTGCTCAGTCACAGCATCAGCTGGCGATTAATGAATTTCTTTCACTTTTCATTCCTTTTGAAACCAAATCCTTGCTGATTTAATGCATTACTTGGTATAAAAATGAGGCTTTTATAATTATTCGGCTGAAATCCTTTTTTTTTGTTTTTGTTTTTTTTGATCGACAGGAGATCTACTCTATGTGGCACACTGGACTATCTTCCTCCAGAAATGATCGAGGGCAAAACCCACGACGAGAAAGTGGACCTCTGGAGTCTGGGCGTGCTCTGTTATGAGTTTCTGGTCGGGAATCCTCCTTTCGAGACAAAGAGCCACGAAGAAACATACCGCAAAATCTCCAGGGTAAGCATGAGGAGGTCCTGCATGTAAACGCAGTTGGAGATCAGGACAAGAATCTGACTGATGATCTCCTGTTTGGTTACTTACTTTATAGTAATGTAAAACTCCAATAAAACATTACATACTGAAAGGAATCAAGCAAGAGGTATAAAGTAACGAGATATTCAGCAGTACGGCTGTGCAAGTCCTCTTTTAAACAGCCCACGTTTGAGAATTCCAGAATTTTTTCGAATTCCAGCTTCTAATGCTTTTCTCATGCAGATTTAAAAATGATGCGCTTAAGTTTTCAGTCACAAGTACGGAAGGAGTCTCCAGTGGTCGGTGCTTTTGTAACATTTGGATACAAATCCATAACTCGGTTTTTCAGCACCTTCAGTCGTCTTTGTGATTTTTCTGTTCCATAAAAAGAATTTGACTAATGTTTTTATAAATAGTTGTATTCCCTGGTAGATTTAGTGAAAAGATCTTGATATGGTCACAGTAACTCTGCATAAAAATCCTATTCCTGTTCAATCCAAATATTTCTCA
>JAAGKR010009972.1:17500-24481 GCA_011419295.1 Clarias macrocephalus
TTGTTGTTGTTATTGTTACAGGTGGTCCATGTGTTCTACGGCTGCTGGCAGAGTTTCTGCACACGGAAGAACTTCGCATGGAAAGAGGAATACGACACCCGGCAGGCCTCGAACCGCTGGGAGAAGAGAGCCATGGAGAAGGAGAACAAAAAGACGCGCGAGAAGGCGAGGAAGGAACGCAGCGAGCTCGTGCGCCAACTGGTGGCCTTCGTGCGGAAGCGCGACAAACGAGTGCAGGCTCACAGGAAACTGGTGGAGGAGCAGAACGCAGAAAAAGCCAAGAAAGTGGAGGAAATGAGGAGGAAGCAGAAACTGGAGCGGGCCAAGTGAGTGCTGAAGTCTCGTGATCGTAAAACCGCAGCGGCCTCTCGTCCTCCTGAAGCACCTTCAAGCGTCTCTGTCTCTTTGTTCTTCGTCTCTCAGGCTGGCGGAGGAATATAAGGAGCAGAAATGGTCTGCGATGGCGGGACTGGAGCAGGAGCTGCAGCAGATGGAGCTTCAGTACGGACGAGAGTTTGGAGACGCAGAGGAGGAGCTCGAGGAGGACAGGGCGGAGACAGGTACTCGCTAGAGCTGGACAAAAACAAAAGATTACTTGATGCCGTTTTAGGATTTCAGTCCTAAACGCTTAAATTAAAGTCAGTAGCGTATTTTTAAAGCTGCAAAAAATATGATATAATAAACTACAGCGGTACCTCGACATACAGGCGCCTAAAATATCGCACGAATATTCTCAGCATACGAGCCTCCGGCCTGAACACCAGCTTGTGCTTACGATGCGTCCGGGAGCTGTTCAAGACTTGTTAGCGTCTGTGCGGCATTTATTTTCTTTTTTTTTTTTTTTTTTGCGTTAAAGCCAAGCGAAGAGAGTTTACAGATTTTTTTTGTGGGTTTTTTTGCATTTTGTGTAAGATTTAGTGAAGACGTAGCACTGCGGCTCCCTGTGGGAATGTTGGCAAGGACGGTAGCAAGAAGAAAAGGGAGGAATCTTAAATTGAGGTGAAGTGAGGTTTAATGTTTATTTATTTAATATTTTACTTAATTTCCATGTCTTTTCTAAATATTTGGATTGTTTTTATATGCAAAAATATGACCATAGTGTTTGAAATCAGTAATTGGTAATATTTTTGGGTACTATTATCTGCATTGACGTGACTTCCTCTGGGACGATGCGTTTCGCAGTACAACATTTCGCATTAAGAGCTCGCCTGCGGAGCGGAATAAACCCGCATGCCGAGGTTCCGCTGTACATGTATACAACAAACACCACAGTGCACAGTGTTTAATATCATCTAAATACCCCTTCACTTTTTTATGACATGTAATTACGGAATATCAAAGCCCATAGTGCACCTGTAATAATGCCAACCAAACATCCTGTATTGTACTTTTAATGTGATTCATAACTAATATTATGTATCGTAACTTAAATCGCACTGCAACTGTTTAGTGATGCTGCAACCCATAAAATCCCACGTCCCATAATGCAACTCTAATGTACGACACATGAAAATGTTTATAGTTTACAAACCTCAGAAAGTGTCAGTCATTTTTGAGAGCGAGTGTGTGATGAATATAAGGCGTGTGGGGAGTTTTATTATTATTATTAGTTTTTTTTACTTTCCCTGTACGTGTTTGTAGGCGACGCCGTGGACGGCTCTGACGAGATGGACGACTTTTACGATGATCTTTACTGTCCTGCCTGTGACAAGTCCTTCAAAACGGACAAAGCGTTAGTAACCATCCACGCACACACACACACACACACACACACACACACACACACACACACACACACACACACACACACACACACACGCACTGATAGTACTGCGACAGTAAATCTTGTTTAAATCTCAGATGTTTTTTTAGATCTCTGCTTCATGCGATTTCTTTTCTCCTGACTCAGAATGAAGAACCACGAGAGGTCCAAGAAGCACCGGGAGATGGTGGCTCTGCTCCGGCAGCAGCTCCAGGAGGAGGAGGAGTCACTCAGTCTAAACTCAGCAGAGAGAGACGGAGAGGAAGAGGAGGATGAAGAACAGGAAGATGAGGAGAAGGACGAGGCGCCCAGACAGAAGTGCGTCAGTCGTAACCCCCGCGTCCGGTTTCCTAACGAATTTGACTGCGTTTAAACATCCAGCACGTCAATATTTGTATCCTCTCATATCTTATCACATATCGTCTCTTTAAAATCACATATCGCACCTTTAATGTGATATTAATCCAAGACCACATAGTGCAGCTTTAATACCATCAGACAAAAAATTGCATAGTGGCCCTTTAATATTTTATACAACTAAAATGACAGAGTGCATCTGTAACAAAACATAAACCTAAACTGCACCTTAAATAATGTGAACTAAAGTCACATTGCGCAGCCTTAATATGACTAAAACCTATAATACAAAATAAACCTAAAATCACTTAGTGCCCCTTTAATATGGAATTACTCTATATTATGTATATTTATGTATATTATTATTGCTCTATGTAACTTTAATCATATAGAGCACTTTTAATAACGTAAACTTCACTTGTATAGTGCAGATTTAATATGAGGCTACAGTCACATGACAAGCAACGTCGATCAATTACGATGTTTTTAGTGAACTGATGACGTCACTCCCTGAGCACATGCAGAGGCTCATGAATTCCAATCTGCCTGTTCGTTCCTGTTCGAGTCTCACAACCTTGTACCTGATATATATCTGATCTGGGGCCGCGTCCGAAAGTGACTCAGATTCTGAAGTTCAGGCGGCCGTATGATAATCAGATCTGGGTCACATTAGGGGGAAAAGAAAAGTTAGAATTGATTCACTTCAGACTAGTAACCTGAACATTAGCCTCACATCAACCTAAAATCACCTACTGCACCTTTAATAACGAAAGATAGAATCACATAGTGTCGCTTTAATGTGACAAATATCCAAAGTTACATAGTGCACCTTTAAAATAATATAAACTTAAAATCTGCTAATTTTAGAAGTGATTTTAATCCAAAAAAATATGATATGAACATAAAACCTCCCTGTGTACAGTTAGTCTAAAACCTAAACACTTTAATCTAAACCTAAAATCATGCACTACAGTTTTAATATGAAATAAATCCAAATCACTGTAATTTGCAAACTTAATTACTACATTATTTATTTTTAGATTTTCTTAAATATAAACTCTTAAATTTGACATTATTTGTCTTAGATTAATATAAAATAAACAAAAAATATATTATCTGTTACCAGGTTGTCAAAGAAGCAGAAGAAGAAGAAGCGACAGCAGAAAACCGTGAATGTAAGTATTTTGCAACGTCTCAGGACCTTAAAGAGAAACTTTTTACCCAAAGATTAAACACGAATATTTCTGGCTGCATAAAAAAAACCTATAAAACTTTAATCTTAGATTTTAATGTTAACGGCTGTTGATTTAATGTAGAAATTAGAAACGTGTTTATCTGAAATCTTTCTTCACAGAACGTTCCAGAAGAGCCGGCGGCTGAGAGCTCAGCTCCAGACTGCACAGATGACATCATCGCTCCCGACAACCAATCAGGCGATAACGAGGACGACCCGCTCGGCTCCGAGGAAGAGGAAGTGAAGAAACCCGGACCTGAACCCAGTAAAAGGTGAAGGGTCAGATGTAGTCACATGGTGTGGTTTACAAAGAGAAAAAAAATACACACACACACACACACACACACACACACACACACCTCGACCCAGAACACACACCACTGGGTTTGAGTCACTTCCTGCAAATGACTTTCTATCTGAGGTTAGTTTGGAAAGCGGGAGGGAGAACGCGAGTGTGTTCTCACTGTGAGTAAAGAACCGCACCGTGGAGAAGAACACGTCTGGTTCTGCTCTTATACACTGAACACCGCAGACGTGAGACGCAGACGCAGAGTTTAAACTGTTTGTTTTTCAGCTCCGGAAAGACGAAAGGCAAAAAAGCAGGAAAAGACTCCAAAAAGAGCAACAACGCCCACGGAGGAGCAGACACCAGCCAGGAGGTGCGTCTGTGCGTGCGTCTGTCTGTCTGTGCGCGTGCGTGTGTGCACCTTTTATACACTAAAATCCAGAATCTGTATCTCATCAATCTCTCTCTCTCTCTCTCTTCCTTCTTTCCTCTTCATCTCTTGTTTTTTCCACTTTATTTCTCGCTGTCGCGCTCTCTACTTTCTTTCATTTCTCATTTCTCACTCTTCTCTATTTTTCTCCTCTCCTTCCTCCCTTTTTTCTGTTCTTATCATTTGTCATTCTTGCTTTCTTTCTGTTTCTGTCTCTCCTCTTCGTTCCTTCCTTTTTCTTCTCATTTCTCCCCCCCCCCCCCTCTCTCTCTCTCTCTCTCTCTCTCTCTCTGAGCAGAAGGAGACAAACCTGCGTTGTGTGATCTGCCATTTTGAGTTCAGCACCAGGAACAAACTCTTTGATCACCTGAAGACGACGGGTCACGCCGCAGCGCTGCCGTCCAACACCGCCGCGAACACCAAGAGCAAGAAGGAGAAGAGGAAGAACAGATGACCAGAGCAGCAGCATCATCATCATCATCATCATTAGGATTATCAATATTATTAAGACTGAAGCAACGTCTCGGTGGAAAAAGTTTTTAATGAGGATCCAACAGTCTGTGTGTGTGTGTGTGCGCGTGTCTGTCTATGTGTGTGTCTGTGTCTGTCTCTCTGTGTACTCCAGCATGTTCATCCTACGACCTGTTTCCAGGTTTTGCAAAAAAAGAAATGTGTATATATATAAATGAAACCCCACACAGGAGTGTAAGTGGAGCGCACGTGGCGCAGCAAACACGTTTTCTCTCCGTGAGAGACCGCAGGCGTTAAAAACGTAATAAAGTCCGAGAAGCGTCATTTCTGCTGCTGCTGCTGTTCATAAACACATGATGATAACACGCAACCCTGAGGGAATCCATTACTGCCTGTGCTGAGTACTTCATCTGGAAATAACACCGTTGCTATGGTAATAAAATGAACATCTGATTTTGTGTTTAATCGGGGTGTTAATATTAAATAAATATTTCCGATTGGGATGAAAACTGTAAAATCAAACCTCTGTTTCTTCTTATAAAAATTGTGCTCCGTTCGAACACCTCGGAGTTTCAGTGTTTTTGTTCCTCACACACAGCCGGTTCAGCACCGTCACGGGGACTCGCGTTCAGTATGAAGGGAGCGGATGTGGAGTCGGGGGTTCGTTGTTGTGCCTTTAATCCAGGTAGTGATGAGGTGACCAACACACTCGTAAATCATCTGACCACGTGTGTGTGTAGTCAAAGGGCTTCATTAACCCAGAGGGAAATTGAAGGATCCCAGGATCTCCTGTTTACTAGACAGGCGCTTTAACCAACTAAGCCACAGCGCCATAGGTGTCTATGCGCACATAGCCACATGCCTTCCTGTTCCAACATGGCTGCTCATGTTTAAGAATGGAATGTTACTCGAGTTCATGGGCATGTGAAGGCAGGCGAGCCAATACTTCTGGCAACAAAGTATATATGAAACGGATCACATACACATTACATAGAGTAGATCGGACCACAGATATTTGATATACACTAGATCAGATGATAGATATCTTGCATAGCATAGATCAGACTGTAGATATCTTAATAAGACAAATCTTGACATAAAGATGTTTTACATAGAATAAATCAGATCACAGATATCTAACACAGTGTAGATCGGACGTTATTACTGCATCAGAAACTGTTTATTATAAAGCTACTTAAATGTATGTAGGAAATAATTTACAGATCATTTACATTAATGTAGTATAAAACTGTTACAGCATTAATGAGACACACACACACACACTGGTGATAAATTTAATTTTAAGCTGATACATCATGTGTGTGTGTGTGTGTGTGTGTGTGTGTGTATATATACATAAAGTGCAGACAGCTGTAGAACTAATTTACTTTTAATAATTTTAGCAACAACAAACTATCCACACACACACACACACACACACACCAAGAAATGTAATACTTTTACCATTCTGTTTATACACACACACAGCATGTGGGGTCTTTTTATTGTGTGTGTGTGTGTGTGTGTGTGTGTTAGTGATAAGGCAGTAGTGAGGTGAAACAGGATCATAGTTATCTGGCTAATAAACACCTGCTTTATTTTAAACTTAACACTAAACTGAAGCTGCAAGACCCCCCACACACACACACACACACACACACACACACACACACTGAGCCTGGGCCGTGTGACCGTTCATGCTCATTGCTCTCTAACACACCTGAGTTTACAGAGACGGTGTGCGGTGTTACACTCATTACATTACACTTGTGTGTCTCGGAGGTGATTTACACTCAAGTCCAGAGCTCTCACACACACACACACACACACACACACACACACACACACACACACACACACACACACACACACAGGAAGGACATGTTGTCTACAACTAACAAGATGGATTAAATATTAATGTTGTACTTCATATTAGGTTTATTTACGGCACACGGCAGACGTTTGTTAGATTTATTGTACATTAATGTGATTTATATTCAAATTATACATGTAAATATTATTTTGAATATACAGTATTTTACATTTAATGTTTTAATTTTGCATAATAAAACTCATATTTTATATGATAATAAAACATTCATTCCCCATTAATGAATGAGAACTATTTGATTAGTAAAGTATTAAATGCTTATTGATAATTTAATCTTTACATATAGTGAAACGTTAGTTTAAAGGTTAATATGAGGAAGATTTACTGTGTGTGTGTGTGTGTGTGTGTGTGTGTGTGTGTGTGTGTGTGTGTGTGTGTGTGTGTGTGTGTGTGTGTTAAAGAATTTTATACTGCAAAATCTCCCAGCAACTGTTCTATTCAAACCAAAGCACATACACAGAAGAAAAAATGCATAAGTGCGTGTGTGAGTGTGTGTGTGTGTGTATGTATGTGTGTGTGTGTGTGTGTGTGTGTGTGTGTGTGTGTGTGT
>JAAGKR010009973.1:0-24481 GCA_011419295.1 Clarias macrocephalus
CTCCTAGTATGAGCGACACACACACTCCTGCTCCTAGTATGAGCGACACACACACACACACACTCCTGCTCCTAGTATGAGCGACACACACACACTCCTGCTCCTAGTATGAGCGACACACACACACACACACTCCTGCTCCTAGTATGAGCGACACACACACACACTGCTGCTCCTAGTATGAGCGACACACACACACACTGCTGCTCCTAGTATGAGCGACACACACACACTGCTGCTCCTAGTATGAGCGACACACACGCACTCCTGCTCCTAGTATGAGCGAAACACACACACACACTCCTGCTCCTAGTATGAGCGAAACACACACTCCTGCTCCTATGAGCTTAACACACTCATCCCTGCTCCTAGTACGAGCGACACACACACACTCCTGCTCCTATGAGCAAAACACACTCATTCCTGCTCCTATGAGTGAAACACACACCGGCTTAAAACATACATTGGCTTAGCGCATACACAGGCTTAGAGCAAACACATCCTTAGATCATATACTAGCTTAGAGGATAAACAGGAACATTCACAAGACTAAAACACAAAACTACTTAGAGCCTTTATAACACTAAAACAAAACTTAAAACAAAACTTAAAACAAAACAAACCAAAGCAATGCCCACTTGACATCGTTAATGCTCGACCCAGTTTCCCAGAACAACCAGCTATTTATAACCGTTCTAATGAACTACCTCGGTTCAGGTGAGCTCCGTCATCACCTGACCGAGGTGCCTTCTGGGAAACTGAGTCGACTAACCAAAACTACACAAATGGAAAAAACATACACAGCGCCCTCTACTGGCGGTCCCTTACAAATAACACCAGCGCTGCTGACTGACATTGGTTTATGTTTGAATTTTATGGTCATTTAGTTTTATTTATTTCAGTTAATAAATCTACTATAAAAAAAAAACTTAAAAAAAAAAAACTACACAAACATGACACAAAACCCTTTTGTGGATTTTCAAATTACACATGATAAAAAGTCTCACTGTGTTAACATTTACTTTTGCTAATTTCGATGTAAATAAGAAATGACTATATTAAATTAACATTCTATATTTGTACTGTAATTTTGATTATGCGTTTGTTTAATTACAATGTTACGCTTGATTTTATATGCTATCATGTGCAGCTGTCGATCAGCTGCAGCTTATTAATGCTTGAGAGAATAAACTAAGACCGAGACCTCAGTCTATTGTTATAGCACCACTTAGCCGCATAAAGCTGGCAAACACAAAACCCTAATGTCACCGCCAGGTGTCGCAACAGTAGCAGTGCAATCCTGGTTGAGTAATATCTGTAAGTCTATTGTGGTAACATTGTAAGTTCATTATTGCTCCATTTGGATGAATGTACAGTGAATGCCTGGACTGAAATATAAAGATCCAGTACAACAATAACCTTTCCCTAAGGCACAGAAAAATAAAATGAAGAGCACTGTTAAAATACAAACTGTTCAAACATTCAATAAGGAGAAAAGAAAAGTATGTTGAGGATTATAACCCAAGCTTACCTGCAAAAATGTAAAGACAACAAGCTGTAAATAAAAATAAGAACTTCATAAGGACGGAGTGGAAAGAGAACAGGGAACAGGAGCAGTAGTAGTGTTTTTCCCTACTGAAAAGCTAGAGAACTTTTTATTTTTAGACTGTATCTCCCATTATGATTGACAGTCCTAACAGTTCTGAATGAAGATAATGTTACATACAATATGTAGTGAATGTACAGTGGTGGCCAAAGTATTAAGACAGCATATACTGTACCAATCGTTCTCCCTGTGCACAGAACAGGTTGTCACTAATAATAGTCTCAGTGCCGGACTGGGACACATTCTCAGAAATCCAACACCAACTCAGGCCATCCTATGCACCCAAATAAATTTAGAAAACATTGACAGTCTTATTTTTTCTCTCTATGAAGCTCTGAAAAAAATATATAAAAAATATTATTTAAAAAATAATATTTTTAAAATATTTTTTTCTTACAGGAGCATGTGTTGGTGAGATGAACAGTTTTTTTTTTTTTTGATTTTTCCCTGATTTTTCTCCCTAATTTAGTCGTATCCAATTCCTCCCCGTCACTAGGGGGCTCCCACATTAAGTCTACTACTACCACTCAGCCGGGAGGGCCGAAGACTATCACGTGTTTCCTCTGAACCACATGACGCCAGCCGACTGCATCTTTTCAAACTGCTCGCTCACGCACCGTTGGGGGCGGCGTAACACACTCGGAGGACAGCGCTATCCGCTCCTTCCATTGCACGAGCTCACAGACGACACTGACACTGACTGCAACACAACCCCAAAGCATGATAGATGCCTTTGCTGATTTTGGCATTCTAAGAGTTCTATTTTAACTTCATCAGTCCACAGCACTTGTTTCCAAAACGCATCAGGCTTCTGTAGATGTTCTGTTACAGAACTTCTGACAGTGGATTTTATGATGGGGACGCAGGTCAGGTTTTCTTCTGCTGACTCTTCCATGAAGGTCTTGTGGAACGGTGCACCACCACTCCTGAGTCTGCTAAATCTTCCTGCAGGTTTTTTGCACTTAAATGGGGGTTTTTATTTGTCTTTCTGACCAGCATATGAGCAGTTCTCTCCCAGAGTTTTATTGGCCTTCCAGATCAATAAAATCATGACCTCCACAGTTCCCCTGAACTGCCATCTCTTAATTAAATTTCTCACTGTGGAAACTGCAAGCTGACGACACTTTGCTCTCTTCTTGTAGCTTCTCCTGCATTGTGGGTATCAATAACTTTCATTTCCAGAGTCTTACGCACCTGCTTAGAGGAACCCAGGGTTGTTGAGTGTCCGCAAGTGTGTGCACAAGGTTTGAAAAGTCAAAGTATTTGTAAAGCTTTAAAATTGGCATTTACTAATGACAGCTGTTGACATGCATCAGATCTAACGAGCTAATTAAGGTCTGAAACCTTGTAAAAGAATCTGAGACTCTGGAACTCTTAGGGTGCCCAAACCTTTGCACAGTGCCATAATAATGTTTTAATTCTATTGAATTTTTTTCGATTTCTGTCATAAGAAGTAACTATGCATCAATGTTTGCAGATAATATTGTGCTTTTTTTCACGCAGAACAAACATAACATAACAATGCCAATCAAGACTAACAGAATCAGATTAATAAACAGGTTAATATTGTTATTAATATTTAATTAACTACGTCAATGCCGATTTCAGAAATCATCACTTTAGTATACAGGGAAGGCAATAATAGCAAGTGATACCAGAGCACTGCAGCTGTCTTTTTGACTTCAGCAGGTTTTGAAGAATAAAGAACACACTAAATATTGATTGCTGTATATTAATTCCATTCATAAAATTACAAATAATTCTTATTATCCTTATTTTTTAAGTCATTACAAAAGTCATTACTTTTGGCCCCACTGTATATTGACCTTGGTCAAAGAGTGCCCTAGTGGGAGCTTAGACGCTGGCAAAGGTACCTGAATGTGAATTTCATACATGGCTGGACTAGAAAAATTGGTGTGATATTAAATTATAGTGTGAAATTCTCACATTAGTCCTGTCTCCACACCCCATGTCCTGTCTCACCCCAAACTCAGTCTCATATCAGCCATAAAGTCATGATTGTAGTACAGGAACTCTGCAGGTAGATAACAAACTGCACAGACAAATAAGCTTTTGTCATCATACAACTTGTTTAAGCTGATGTACTTACAGATGTTTTGCTCCCATGAGATTTCAAAAACAGATTTCAAAATCTGCTCTGTACATATTAATCCCCTTTCAGACACTCAGCTTTCCATGAAGCGAAGTTTAAAGTTCAGCTTCATGTCTTTCATACTGTAAAATCACACTGATAAATCAGTTACATTTACATTTAGACATTTGGCAGATGCTCTTATCCAGAGCGGCATACAAAAAGTGCTTTAAAGTTTACATCACTGTTACAGACAGGTACACAGAGAATTACAGGTAGTCCACAACTTAAGAACATTTGAGTTATGAATTTCTGCAGGTATTAACGGACTGCGTTCTACTTCTGGTTCAATCACGGAAGTAGCTCCCATGTATTATACAAAAATACTGTAGACACTGCAGTGCACCAGATACCAATATTTACAATTATATACAATATTTTCAGTGTGTAAATGAATGTATAAAATGTCTAAAGTCTGGAATAGTGTGTGTGTGTGTGTGTGTGTGGGTGTGTGTGTGCAGGAGAAATGAGTTGGCCTCACTGGTTTCAATGTATCAGTCCAGGAGCATGATTGTCTGTCCTGTAAAACTGTCCTGATGGTGAATAATAATAATTTCAGAAAATCCTCAACAAAAGAGTTCACTGTCCAATACAGTGGAAAACAGATCAGAGACCAAATTGCATCCGGTATTCCTCTTGCAGCTTAAAAGCTCAGAGACAACAACACATTTGACATGAGCTTCATTTACTTAGATGCAATTAAAATGTTTGGCCACATGATGGCAGTGTGGGGAAAGGGGACAGTGATTTAATCTAGTGGATTGGTATGCTTTACATTGTATATTTGTGTCAAAGGTGTATAAGAGTCAGTTTGTCAGATTTAAGAACAAATTGTACTTACGAACATTCTCCCAGAACCGAACTCGTTCATAAATCTAGGACAAGCTGTATGATGTACTTGTGTAGGAATCTACCCAAGGATGTAGTGAATCTACCAACAATCACTGTTCAGAAAATTATGCTGGAAAGTCTATGAATTGGGATGGTATTGCACCCAGTTGGCTATTTTTATTTTTATCATCTTGGGACAGAAAATGTGTCTTGTGCAGGGAATAAAATATTAGGCTCTTAATAAGGCTCTTTTTAAGTACACAATTTAAATGAGGGCTCATCCAAATGGTCTAAAATAACATTCTTTGGTGTGAAAGCAGAGAGTCCAGTGTGTATCCAGTGTAAAAGAGTTTGTCATAAGAATGTGTGTTGCAGGTTATGTCATGCTTATGGTGTTTGTATGGTCTTAAGCCAAGCATTGAAAAACCATACTGCAATGTGATATAAGTGTGGCGCGAAACAGTACAATTTTGAAAACCAACCTTCTATCAGTGAATCAAACCGACTACTCCACCCTAGACATTAACTCTAGGGAACAATACTCATAACCCCCCCAAAAAGGGTTCAATTTAGACACACAGGCTCGGTCCCCTTATATAAAGAAGCAAGAGACGTGGGTGAAGTAAAAATACAAATATTTATTAACACAGATAAAGATATTTTAAAATAGACTCTACAAAGTCAGAACAGCAGGAGATCCACACTTTAAATAGGAAAAAATTAAACTACAAAAAGAAGAAATATAAGTACTATCCCAGTCGACTTTAAATATACAAAAAAACAAATGAAATAAATACCAACAGGGCTGAGGCTTCCAACGGCAGGAAACAAATGGAATCTAGTTGAGAAAAACATGCATCCACACACACACAAAGTGCACTCAGATCACACTACCACACACTCGAAATGGTGTACAACCCACAATGAAGAAGAACCACCACCCAAGGGGGAAGATCCATTCACCCGTGGGACCCCAGCTCCTGCAATAAACCAAAAAAAAACAAGGAATAAATTAACTCAACATACAATATAAACAACTAATAACAACTACTAGTAGACAACCCCGGGCGCGAATGGGTGACAGTACAAACCATGTCAAACTAGACTGAAAGTTGAGAAAAAAATGGAATAAATTCCAACAGGCTTACAAAGCCACACAGAATCAAATTAAAAAACAACATATAAAGTAAGCAACATTAATAGAGGGAAAATAACAATAATTGGGTATAAATAGATAATACGATGACCCAAAAGAAAGAAAAACAAAACCAACGTCGCTCACACTAAAGTATAAACAAAAGAAAACTCAAAGAAACAAAATAAGTCAAAAAGAAAAAAAGCAGAACAAGTATCTTCTTCCACTGCAATGAAATTGTCGTATTCCGCTCGCTAGTACTCAAAGTAAGAGAGCCACCAAACGCAATAGGAATCAGACAAGAAGTCCCCTTTTAATAACAATGATGCCGTCTACGTCACGACACGCCAGATCTCGCCCACAACATAAGCACCTCCGCAAGCAGTTTAAATCACTCCTATTCCAGCTCCGCACCGCCTCTTGTTTTTTGCCGCCTCAGTCACGGCTCGAGCTCCCCTGCTGCTGCTTTGGATTAATCAGTCAGGTGTATTTAAGGCGCTGTAGGACAACCACTTATTGCCAGATTATTGTGCCGTTCATGCCTTTATTCTCGCGTTTGTTTTGCCACAGTTTATCGGTTACAACCCCGCCTGGTTTATCGTTTTCGTCCTTGTCTTCGCGTTATGGATTTATTGCTATTTGGATTACCGGCCTTGAACCTCGCTCACGTTTTGACTACGATACTGCCTGCCCCTGGATTTATTGCTTCTGGATGTGCACTCATTGGATCTACTGGTTTCGAACTCGGCTTCCGACTTTTGGCTACGAGATTGGATTAAGGGCACTGGAAGCTTTGACCTCACTAACGTGAAGTTGTGTGCTGCCTCCCTACACTTCCTGGTTCTCTCCACCGAGACGCCCTCTACTGGTTGTAAGTGTCTCTTGGCTGATTATTCTCTCTGCCTCTCTCTGCTACTAGATCTACGTGTTTTCTCTCTAGTGACGCCCGTGTCAGTCTACACGTGCAGCGTCCACAACAGGACAGCAGGATTAGGAGCAGACCGCTAACAGCGCAAGCGGAAGACAGCAGTAAACACGAGATCAAATGGGTTAAAACAAAATGAAACGAGAGGAAGAATCCTATAGCAAACAAAGAGAAAAGTTACTAATCATAATACGTTTCCTTCACGAATTATAATTACATTTAGAAACACTTACCGCCAGCGTATCACACTGAATAAAATTTACAGGCACAGATCAGCCCACCGATAGCACAATGGAGTACAGGAAAGCACACCTAGTCGGCATGCAGCAGTGTTAGCTAAACATCAACACTAGCACAATAGAAATGCATACAAATGCTCAGGCACATACCCGAGAGGCGAACAGTCACTAGATCCACTAACAGCGCTGGAAACACACTGACTCCCGGCCAAAACACTATAAATTTACAAAAACACTTTAAAAAAACCAAATAGTTTAAAATCACCACCTGTTACAGCACAGCGCGCTTACCTGTAACCACGGTGATCTAAAGGCAGCCCACCCAACACTCAGTTCCAAGGCCGAAACAGGGTACCAACTATACTAGACACTGAACCAGCACCTACTGGTCGAGGGAGGTGGTGCATGTTAGAGTGGTGACCTGCAGTTCTCCTCCTTCTCTTCTCACTACACTCTCAACAACTCCAAAGAACTTGGAAGCAGTGCAACCGGCTGCAACCCCACCTCAGGACCATCTGTTGCTCTGCAAGCCTCTGCAGATGGCGCACCCCCAGATGTCGGAGGGACGGAAAGAACCAGAGCATCCTGTGGCTGCGACCTACCGCGATCTTGGGAGGTCTCTGGCATCAAGACAAACAAATCCTCCTCCTCATCATCATCATAATCTGCTTCCAGAGGTTGCAGAGATCCAATAACCAAAGAATCAGGCAACTTAAGAGGTGGATCCTGGCCGATCAAGACCTTTAGCAGAGATCGGTGCACATGCTTTACCTTACCCAAATCTGTGGTGGGAGCGATGGTATAAACTGACCCACCCTCTTTAGGCACCCGTAGGACCTGGTAGGTCACTGAGCTCCACAGGTCCTGGATTTTATGTCTACCCCTCACGTTATAATCGCGGAGGTATACCAGCTGACTCTCCTTCAGTGGTACTTCCTTTACCTGCAGGTCATGCCGGGCCTTTCGCCAATCAGCTGCAGCACCCAACCGTTCACGGGCACCCTCGAAAGCAACTTGCAACCGACCCTGCTGCTCCAGAATCCACCTATGAACACTGCCAGCCAATGGCTCTTGAACTCTGCCCAAGAGGAAATCAACAGGAAGTCTGGGCTCCTGCCCAAACATTAAAAAATGCAGAGCTTCCCCAGTTGACTGATGCGGGGTAGTGTTATAAGCGAAGAGTACCTGGGGGAGACAGAGCGGCAAATCACCCTTTTTAGCAAGTGGCAAGGTGTGCAACAAGTCATGCAATGTCCTATTAAAGCGTTCGCATTGACCATTTCCAGCCGGATGATATGGAGTGGTCCGCGACTTCTCGACTGCATACAAACTACAAAGTTGCTGGATGAGAGTGGATTCAAAATTACGGCCTTGGTCAGAATGGATACGACCTGGTACATTGAATTTACAAAACCACTCTACCACCAGAACCTGAGCTACGGTCTCTGCCCGTTGATCTCTAGTAGGTACGGCCAACGTATATTTTGTAAAAATATCGGTCATGACCAACACATTCTCAAGCCCGGACCGTGAGGGCTCTAGCATGGTAAAGTCCAAAGCCACAATTTCATTGGGACGGGCAGCCAACAGATGTCCCATAAAACTACCAGGGGCATTAGGGACACCTTTAGCACACCGGCACTGCTCACACTCCTGGCACCAGCGGGCAATGTCCACAGACATCCCAGGCCAGTAGCACCGCTGCCGCACGAGCTGGGATGTACGTTCCACCCCCTGATGCCCATGCTGTTGGTGAAGCTGGGTCAAGACTTTGTGTTTCATGACCGCTGGTAATAACACCTGGAAGACCTCCTCACCACCATCTGGGCGAAACACCCGCCGATAGAGCACACCATCAGTCTCAACCAGGCAGTCCCACTGCCGAAGCAGAATAACAGACTTTGAGAGTTTCTTACGCTCTTCAGACGTTGGAGGCAACTTGCGCCTCCAAAAAAAAACAACGCTCATATGGCAGGGTTGGTTACCTGCTGAGCACTCATATCGCTGATAGAGGAACAAGGAAAGGAGGTAACCCAATTTACCTGGGCTACCGGTTCAACTCTGGCAGCTTGCTGTAATGCCCCAGGAACAGCCACACCTGGACACAACTCTTGCACATCTCCCGTACCCAAAAAGTTTTGTCGTGACAAGGCATCAGCATTCCAATTTCTTTTACCTGACCTATATTTGATATCAAAGTCGAACAAAACTATCATAATATGCTTTGTATTTTTTTTTTATCACTGGTATACACTATCCATTATTTATTTTAAAAATGGATATTTTTTTTATATTTAATAAAAAACAAAATGGACCACTAGCACTGATTCCTTTCATATACAGTTTGGGTTTGCTCTGATAGATGTGACCTAGTGGGTTGACACCATGCAAATAAAATGCTAATTATCTCATTATTATTATTATTATTATTAATGTATTGAGACTGGATCTGACGGGTCTCTATTCTAGCATTATGAGCAGAACCTCGGCTGAGTCAGTTGTACGCTATAAACATGTCAGTAGTACCATCCTGACAGCTGTGGACACATCTGTATGTGAAAAGTAGAGGGGGAACCTTATCTGATAGCACAAACTCTTGCTATCAGTATGTGTTTCTGCTGCTGTAAAGGACATACTGTATTTAGAATGATAAAACGTCACTGAATCAGCTGATTCATTTTTGCTGTGTAAAGAAGTGAGCAGTAACAGAACTTCTACTACTTACTTAGAATATGGACATATGAACATAGTGTTAGAATGATGAAACTCAGAGAGACACAGAAACAGTCTGATACATGAGGGAAGTTATTTACATAGAAAGCAGAGGGGAAACAGTATTTGACAGTGACAATTCTATCCATCGATGTAAGGATTTCTTGTTTTTCGACAGACCCCCTTTGGTCTACTCAGTGCTCTGCCCATATTCTGCTGACCCGTCTGAGCTCAAGGAACCCCTCAAGGAAACATACAAGCGCTCAGTGAGACGTTCAAAGTTTCTTGTGGAACAAGGAAGTATATATATGCACCCACACACACAAAGCACCAAAAAGAAGGGTGCAGGAGCGGTTACATCTGGTCTGGAATGTTTTTGAAAGATAACGTGGAGAAGAACAGGAGCTTGTGAGTTGTTCTTAGTTAGGAGAGTCCAACGTTTACGACCTAAAAATAGATTATACTAAGACATGTGTTTGCTTATAGGGCAGCGTGTCGAGGTCAAGGAAAGAAAACACTGTTCTTATGCACACAGAGTATCATGAAACACACTAAAATGAAATATTCCCTACAATCGAGATGTGTTTCTCTTGCTATAATGAACACACTTAGAAGGATAAAACTCAGCTAATTCGCCTGCGGTGTGGGAACAAATCAGTCTGATGTGTGTGAGAACTTCTTTACTTAGAAAATATAAGGGAAACAGTATCTGACAGTGACAAAGCACAATGCACAGACTTTTCCTGTGGTGAGGAAGCAAGTCAGCAGTAACACTGGCAAGATTTTGTCTGATATTTC
Organism: Clarias macrocephalus; assembly: GCA_011419295.1. NCBI lineage: Eukaryota > Metazoa > Chordata > Actinopteri > Siluriformes > Clariidae > Clarias > Clarias macrocephalus. Next base: position 10,399 of record JAAGKR010009973.1, read on the forward strand.
TTCTCAAACATGTCTTTCCAAAACTATAATGCCAGCATAGAGACCCGTCGGATACAGTCTTAAAGCATTAGTTATAATAATAATGCGAGATAATTAGTATTTTATTTGCGTGATGTCAACTCACTAGGTCACATCTACTCTATCTGAATAAACCCAAACTGCATATGAAAGAAATCAGCAAATTCAGGAATTCCCTGCGCCGGTTTCACGGGGGTGGGGCCAAGAAAACACATCCCGATGGGGGAACCAACTTCAACACTATTGAATCCAGTTTGAACCAGCTGCATGCGCTCTGTACTCAGTAACAACCAATCAAAGGTCTGTTTTAAGTCACATGTCACATGTTTTAAGTTAAGACTAGGTGCCGCCCACTGATGTGACAGCGATATCTAGCTGTGGTCTTTAAAGTGCGCTCCCTCCACCATTCTCCCTCCTGATCAAGGGCTCTCTGTTAAGGGAAATAATCTAATAAAATTTCCTCTATTTGCAACTGCCTATGAAAGCACCCATGCTGAAGTCCCTCCCTCCCTGCGTTACCATCGTAACGTTTTATTTTAAGTAATTTTTTAGAAACTATACTAGAACATATAAAAATCTTTAAAAAAAAAAACACAAATAAAAAAAAAACATTAAATCCACGATCTCATTATATTTTAATACTATATACAAATGTGCAAAATAAAATTAGGCCGAAATAAGAAATAAGCCCATTCTGGATACTTCAGTATGGATACGCCAGATGTCTCTTCCAATCAGCACGAAGAATTTAATTCACGAACTATACCTACCCTTTCCGGATTCTCATTTGGTATTTTGTTTCTGGATATGTCGTTGTGTTCTGATTTGTTATATTGTTTTCAGTTTTGTTATTTTGTTTTTGAATATTATTTTGTTTTGCAGTTCTCAGCCACCGTACTTTACCTACAACCCAGGTTACTGTACAAATTGTACGAGGAGCAAGGAATTAATATGTTAAATTTTTAACACAGTGGTCCACACTTTTAAAATTCCCCTATAGTTTTGAACTCACTAACAACAACAACTAAAAAAAAAATACCCAGGTATTTTTTATAACCAGTCCTATAATGTTTGCGTGTTACAATGTTTTGGCACTCCTCACAGATTCCAACCATTACATTTAAACATGCTAAAATGCATGCGACTGTGTTATAGTTCCTTACTATTGGTTTTTTTTTTTTTGTTGTTGTTGTTTTTTTGGCCAAAACATCCACTGAAGCAATGGGTTTTGTTTTTATTTCTTTAACAGAAAATTCTCTCCCAATTTGGAGCCCTTTCTCTTTTTTTCTCTCTCCGGTAAACTCCAGCAGGCTCTCCCATTTAACACCGCCACCACTCAAACCTGATAGGCTACGTCAGAGGTCTCTAATTGGCTAATACAGAAGACTGACATTTGTTTAGAACACTCACAGCACAACCAGAGGGAAAAAAAGTGGGAATTAAGTCATATTACAATAACCAGACAGCAATTAGTAATGTGGCAGGGTGAGTGTTTGTTTTTATTTGTTGACTTGGGTGGGGTGTGTTTATCCGATTAACGAGGGGAACGCAGTCTATTTAACGCTCCTTATTTTGACGGGTGGTGCTGTGTCTTGTAGTTTCTGGGTTCCCTCCAACCCGGCGTGTCTATTTTAGGTCTCGGTTTCATGGTTGTTCAGGGATGTTTGGATTCCATTGATAGCGTAACTATGTGGCTAGCTTAAGGCGAATTTACACTATTTATAGTTTCATTATAGTGGAGTTGGCAGCAGAGGCGGGTGGAATATTCGTGGCAGAGTGCACTCTCAGGGATGCCGGTAATCACAATAAATTTCTTTATCACTCTTGTAGCAAGTATATTTAGTGTATTGTTTATAGTTACAGTGCCATTAGAAGGGTGAGAAGGCCGGCTGGTAGATTGAGTTGCGGCATCTGCTGCGAGTAATCATACAACTTCACACGTGGCCTTTGTTTAACCCAAGTAAGTATTTATTTATTTTTTTTCTTTTTCATTCCGGTCAATAGATTGGCCTGTAATGTGTTTATTCTTTTTGTATTAGGAGTGAGGTGGAATATTATAATTGCTAAGCCTTATTCCTAGTTGACAATGCTATATGTGAGGCCGTTGCTATTTTGCTTATGGGTATTCCGCATCCTTCGCTTGCGACTCGGCTGCCTTGTGGGCCATTGGGCTAGTAGCTACGGTCTATGTACTGATTAAGAGTTTATTTTTATCTATTTTTTTTTATTTACTTTTAATTTTAGTTTTTGGTTTTGTTTGAATTGAACTGCCCTTGGTGGCAGATTGTTCTTTTTGTTTGCCTTGTGCATTATGTTGTGATGTTGTAAGTGTTTGTGTGGTTCTTTCTCTTGTTGATGATATGCATCAACAGTAGAAACACTGATCACAACCCCTTTGATTGGTTGACGAAATGGCAAAAGAGCAGCTCTTTTTTGTTCTCAAGCGGAGCAAAAGCTTTTATTAGAGGGTTATGGAGAATTTCAAACTTTAATAAAGATAATTTAAAATAAAATAATTATTAAATGCGTGAGTGCTGCCCATGTTACATGTTCTTTGATATGTTATTTTATTTATGTATGTATGTATGTATGTATGTATGTATGTATGTATGTATATATATATATATATATATATATATATATATATATATATATATATATATATATATAATCTCAAATCCTATTTGTATTAATTGCTCTTTTTGTCATCTTTAATGTCAGAGTGGACTGGACATTGGAACAAGTAAAAGTGAAGTAGAAGAACAAGTATAGAGTGAAGAAGTATATTGTCATGCTGTGCTATAGGACCCTGTCTATCATACAATACACTAAGAATTTGAAAAACTCTGTGTATAATCCTCACACCTTCAGTAACTGGTTGCTCTCTCATAAACAAACAAGACATGGCTGCGACAGATTTGAGAAAATCACTTCCACTTGTATAGATGCAGTCGGGGGATAGACTGTTACGTATTATTAGACACACACGGAGATTAACACACGAATGATGACCACAGCTGTATATAAAGTACACTGTACACTGACCACACTGTATATAAAGTATTTGCAAGATACTTTTCTTTTCCCCGCGGAGTCAGTCCGTGTCAGTCAGTCATGCTCTTTAACCAAATCAGATGTGACCTCGCCATTTCAACCAATCATAACCCGCCCGGAGCGCAGCCTAAATCCTGTTTACATGAAATAAACCTGCTTCCGAGCAGGTTTAAGCTTACGGACATGTTGCTATGACAGCAAGTGCGAGCTGCGCATCGAAAAATGAAACAATCCAAGATCAGGACAAATCCACAACTATCAAATCCAGCTAACTGAGTAACGATGTACGAACGGACCCCAGGGGCGGATAGCTGCATTTGTTTGGCGTGTGTGCTTCACTGAGTGCAGGTGTGGCAACACAATTTCTTTTTAGTGGGTGTATGGCGTTTGATTTGATGTGAATTTGGGTGGGTTTTGGATGATTTCCTGAGTTGCAGGCAGCCTGCTTTGTCCCTGCAAGTCTCTGGCCCCAGAGGAATATTCCTATAAAATTATTTTTGTTTATTTTATTTTTTTTGTGTTTTTTTGAGAGAGTATTTTATTGTTGATCTTTTTAATAATAAAATATATATTTTGTATTCGTACCCACGTCTCACTTGTTTTCTATTCTTGTCTTCAATAGGTAAAAGTTACTTGTGTTTTTATTGGAAGTATTTCCCTGTCGCCCCACCAGAGTGGCGTAGTCAGGTAATTAAATTAATGTGTAACTTCCTGACTTTTGGGAGGTAGGAGCACCACATTTTGGCATAACTGGCAGGATTTGCTTGGTAAGGCAAGGAATTTTTCCATTTGAGAAAAATGTGTATATTTATATTTGTGGTGATTTTGTTTGAGTTTTTACTTTCTTCCTCTTTTTTCCCTTTTATACAAGCAAAACAGCAGAGTGCATTTCGATTTCGTGGGCAAGTATGGAGGATGAGATGCAGGCATTGCAAGAATTGGTGGCACAGTTGAGGATGGACAATGACCGTTTGTGTCGTGAGCATCGTGAGAGTTATCTAGTTCCAATAGTGTTCCTCTTACCACTGTAACTGGACCTGGCCCGTCCCAGCCAGTGGAGGCTGACTTAGTCGTACCAGAATGGTTTGTTTTTGTGCCTAGAGATATCGGTGTCCAAAATTTTGTGGCAAATGGGGCCTAGGCATAGAGGAGTGGGTGGAAGAGGAGCATGCATGCGAGTTTGTTGTTTGTCCAAAGCTGATAAGGCATGTTTTTCTCTTTGGCCACTTGGAAAGTGAATCCCAAGAAGAGATTAGATACCATCTTAGAGGGAAACGAGGAGACCCAGACAAGATTATTGCAATTTTACGTGAGCTGTATGGTAGCTCTCATTTTTATGTAGCACTCCAATAAACATTTTTTTTTCCAGGAGACAACAAGATGTTAAATCTTTGTTAGAGTTTTCCCTGGTCTTGATGACGCTCCTGGAGCGGGTTAAACAACAGTCACCAAAGGCTATCCCTAATTTCGACATTGTGTTGCATAATCAGTTTGTACAGTATGTTGCCAATAGTGCCCTCTGCCGGGAATTGAAGCAATTAGTTCATCGCCAGCCTGCCGCTACTTTATTGGAGGTACGGGGGGCAATTAAGTGGGAACGGGAGGGGATGCCAGAAGGGTTGAGGGCTAGGAGGGAGTCAGTTCCAATGGTATATGGCATCCAGTATGGGGTGCAAAGGCATTCTCAATCAGAGAGTTGCGAGAGATGTTAAAATCACAGCAGCAGCAGTTAGATCAACTTACTCAGAGTGTTGCAGGTATGCGGTTTCCTAATCGTCGCTGATTCCGAATGTTGGTTATGTTGAGTTGGACGATGAGCTTTGTGGTCAGGTGATTCCAGGGTGTGACATGCTAGTTATCAGAGATCCTCCTAGGGGCACTGGTGCTCAAGTCCCGGGAATTTTGAGGATGAATGTCTTAAGCCGGTGCGATCAGGAGCTCTTTGGCCTACACGGTGCTGCCCTTTTTGATGCACCACTTATGTCAGGAGCCTCTAAGTCAGTGTTTCAAGCATTACAACATTGTCATCAGGTAGATGACACCCCTCAGGATAGCCGTATTGAAAAGGTGCGACTGCGGGGTCGTAATGCTTGTTGTATTTCATAGTGCCACCTGTTTGTATTCCAGGTGACACTATGAAAGTGGTGGCTGCTACTTGTTCTAGGCACTTTGCTGGGGAAACTGTGCTTTTTGAGCCATCAGAAACTGGGCTGCCTGCAGGTCTTTCGGCACCTGCCGCATTACTGCAATTGTTCCAAGGTACGGTTTATTTACCTGTCGTCAATGTAGGTAAGACTGATGTAATGCTCTTTTGGGACTCTGTTTTGGGCACTTTGCACCATGCATTTATTGTGAGCTTGCACCGTGACGTTGTAGAATGTAAATCAGTTTCTGCATCTGTAAATCCACAACTTTCTGTTGTTCTTCCTTCAGTAGAGGAACAAATCAAGTGTCTTGATTTGACAAATCAAGTGTCTTGATTTGACAAATCAAGTGTCTTGATTTGACAAATCAAGTGTCTTGATTTGACAAATCAAGTGTCTTGATTTGACAAATCAAGTGTCTTGATTTGTCCGTGTTGTCAGAAATAAGGTCCCTGTTGTTCAAATTTTCATGTTTTTTTCTGCACAGGAAGGCAATTTGAGATGTACCTAGCTCCTTGCTCATAACATCTCCTTGACGGATTCTGTCCTTGTTCGTCAGTGGTACTGGCAGATCCCGCTTCGGAGTATGATGTGGTAAAAACACACATAAATCAGCTGAAAGAAACTAATATTATTATAGAGTTGTAGTCCGTATGCATTCCCAATTGTGTTGGGCAAAAAGAAGGCTGGTATGCTGCGTTGATTACCGTCAGTTAAATGCAAAAGATGCCTTCCCCTTTCCACGGACAGAAGAAACCTTGGACTCACTGACAGGGGCCTGGTGGTTCCCCACCACAGACCTCACCAGTGGTTACAATCAGGTTCCTGTCACTGAGGAGGATAGACATAAGCCTGCCTTCTGTACACTTTTCCATCTGTTTCAATGGAACTGTATGCCATTTGGGCTCTGCAACGACCCAGGCACTTTTCAGTTGTTGATGGAGAGGTTGTTTGGGGACCAGCAGTGCCAGTTTCTTCTCTAGTACTTGGACGACACAGTGGTGTTTTCTTCTTCCATGGCACAACATCTAGACAGGTTGGAGGTGGTTTTGAGTTAGCTGGAGCAAGCGGGACTAAGGCTAATTTAGCTGTGTGTGTTTTTCCAACAGGAGGTAAGTTATTTGGGACATAATATCGGTCAAATGGGTGTCGGCAGAGCCGACCAAGATAGAGCCAGTGAAACAATGGCAATGCCCTACAGAGGTGGCAGAGCTGGGGTTTCTGGAGCTTGCCAATTATTATAGGCAGTTTGTAGAGGGTTTTGCCAGGTAGCGGCAGCCCCTCAACACCATCTGGTAGGCCCACAAGGCAGCAGAGTCGCAAGCAAAGGATCCCCAATAACCATAAACAAAACAGCAATGGTGTAATGAAGTATCAAGTTTGAGTTGCTAGCTTAGAGTTATGACCACTGTGGGGCATCGGTCAGAATGCACAAGTCTTTGTTCTCCTTAAAACACTCTCTTTATTCCAGCATTGCACATGTTAATCAACAGGTGGACAGATATGTGGTTCTATGTAAAGAAATAAAATAAGTAACACCATATAAGTCACTGAAACAGTAACAACAACAGTTACTAATTAGTCTCATAAACTAAGCTATACATTTCTACATACTGAACAACAGATATAACGCATCATACCAATTCTAGCATTAACTATCATGCAGTAAAGTCCCATCCTCCCAACATATTCAGTAAATAAATGTAATAATACTTACAATATTTGCACGCACAAATCCACCAAACAAGATTAACTGCATAAAAAAACAGTTAAAGTGCTGGTTTCCTTCTACACATTGCTACACCAAACAAAACAAAAACAACTTCTGGGTCAGAACACGCTAGAATGTCAGAAAACATCTAATAACGGTCTATTGGCGCCCCCTACTGGACTGACCCACACTTTCCTTCACAACTGCCGCCCCCAAATTTGTCCCTCAAATTTGCAGTTATTAGTGTGAACCTTTCTTCTCATCGTCTGAAATAGAAGGGAGGCGGATTAGATGGCTGACAGGTCTGATGTAGGTCCGATCATTCACCTTAACTTCTGCTGTACGTATTTGACCATCAACTCCAGTGAACACCTTGCTTATCTGTCCGATTAGCCATAGTGCTCTGGGCAAGTGAGGGTCCACTATAAGTACCACTGTTTTCAGTTGTAATGGATCTGTGTCAGTTCACCATTTCTCCCGGATTTGCATAGCAGGCAGGTAGTTTTTTTATGAACTGTGACCAGAATCTGTCTGCAAGGACTTGACAGGCCCTCCAATGCCCCCGACTGAGGAGATTGGAATCATGGTAGAGGGTTTGTGGCAGTGAAGGGTCTAGCTGCCCCATCAAAAGAAGATTTGGGGTAATTGGATCTGGGTCAGCCAGGTCAGAGGAGACATAACCCAAGGGCTTGGAATTCAGGATTCCCTCAATTTCAATAAGGATCGTGTTGAGCATCTCCTCAGTCACAGTCTGAGCATTGAGAGTGGCATTTAAATCTATCTTTATGGAATGAATTTCCCTTTGCCAGGTACCTCCAAAGTGCGGTGCATTTGGAGGGTTAAAGATAAACTTAATCTGATGCTCTGCCAGGTGAGTTTGCAATGAGGGCTGCATAGCTTTAAAGGAGTCATGGAGTTCTCGCTCCCCTCCTTTGAAATTTGTTCCTTGATCTGACAGTAATTCTGCAGGCTTGCCCCTGCGAGAAACAAACCTCTGTAGGGCCATTAGGAAGGAGTCGGTATCTAGACTGGACAAGATATCAATGTGTACTGCTCTTGTCGTTAAGCATTTAAATAGGATCCCCCATCTCTTTTCATTGTGGCGCCCTATCTTAACTAAGAAGGGCCCAAAACAGTCCACTCCCGTAGAGAAGAATGCCGAACACTGCAAGCGGAGACGGGCGGGAGGTAGATCTAACATCAGAGGGAGGACTGCGTGAGCTCTCCATCTCTGACATTCTAGACAGGCACGTTGCTCTTTCCTAACAGCTTCACACCCCCGAAGTATCCAGTACTTGCGTCGTAGCTCCCCAAAAAGTCTCTCAGAACCTGGGTGCTTTAGGTTGCTGTCTACATGCCGAATGAGCATTCTGGTCACGGGGTGCTTCGGATCCAGAACAATCGGATGGACTATTTCCGATTCCAGCTGGTTACATTGACGTAGTCTACCTCCAACACGAATGATGTTTACCTCTTTGTCCAGTTCAGGGGCCAGCAGTGCCAGGCGGCTTGATGGTGGTACTGGTTTACCAGCAGTAAGACAACAGGTCTCTTCGGGGAAACTCTCTCTTTGAGCAGCTCTGAGAATCTCCATTCTGCTTTCTGGTAAGTTTCAGCTAGAGCGCCTTGCGAATCGGATGAAGTTGCATCATGGATATACCCAGCAGTGGCCTTTATTAGGTCTATGAAGCAATGGAACTCTTTGGGGTCAGGAAGTGTTGGCCAGGTGACTGTGTTGAGGCAGGAAAGGGGTTTACAAAGGTCCTCTGCTTCCACTTCCCTGGAGATTATTGGGGTATTCAGCCAGTGGTCACATGATAGCCGCAGAAATGACGGTCCTTTGTTCCATCGATTCTCATGCCTTGTATGTCAGTGTGTCTGATCTACATCTCCAGCGTAGTCCTAGAGCAGGCTCCTGTGGGTCCATTTGACTTTGGTTGAGCCACTGATCACTATCTTGTGACAGCATGTCTGGGGGAAGGTGTTTTATGACATCTGGGATGTTGCTTGCCCATTGCCTTAGTTCAAATCCTCCACTAGCCAGCAGTCCACTCAACTTGTTGACCAATGCTTTGGCTGCTTCTGGGGAAGAGAAGTTCTGGAGCCAGTTATCCAGATAAAATGTCTTTTGATGGCATCCCGTACATCCTCTTCTTCCAGATTGTGGTCAGTGACATGTCGTTGAAGTGCGTATGTTGCACAGCATGGGGAGCAAGTTGTCCCAAAGGACAAGACTTGCCATTCATACACACTAGGCAGGGTGTCTCTCCGCATATCACGCCACAGGAAACGTAAGAGTGGCCTGGCCTCCGGGAGTAGCCGCACCTGATGAAACATGCCTTTGATGTCACTGCTGACAGCTGTGGAATGTTCTCTGAATCGCAGAAGAACACCAAGCTGGGAGGAGCTCAAATTGGGACCAGGCAGGAGCAGTTCATTCAAATTGTTCCCTTTGTAGGTGAAGGAACAATTGAACACAATCCTCTTCTTCTCATTGTGGGTCATCATATGATGTGGTATAAACCAGGACTCGTTAGACAACTCCCATACCTCTTGACTCACCTTCATGGTATACCCTGCCTGTTCAAGTTTCTGGATTTCAGAGTTGTATGCTGTGGCACGAATTGGATCACGGAGAAGGCGCTTCTCTGTACTCCTTAAGTTAGCAACGACTGCAGTTGGTGAGGTCAACAAAGTGGACATGGACTGCACTCTTAATAATGGTGTAGCATATCTGTGAACCCCATTTATATTAACCCGAACTGTCTTTGTCTGCAGGATTTCCATTGCACCCTGATCCTGTCGGGACCTGGTCACCAGCTTCTTGTTCTTATATGGCAAGACATCGAGCTGCCAAAGTCTTTCTACATGGTGATGCAATTCAGCTGATGGGGAGGGTGTTGCAATGAACAGGCATGATTGGGTTCCATCTCGCTGTGGTAAGCACTTAGTAGGGCCTTGAAGTGTCCAGCCAAGTCTTATCTTAACTGCTGCAGGACCCTCCCGTGGTCCTAATCTTACTGGCTGGGTTGGGGTTATTAAGTGCGGAAAGTCTGATCCAATGAGAAGAAGAGATCGGGCACATCTAATTTCTGGCAAAGGCAATTCCCTCAAGTACCTGTACTTATGCTGCAATCGTTCCACTGGGTATGTGTGTTCTGCTAAACCCAGCTGTGCTGCAGTGAAAGCTCCTCCGATCTTATAAACTCTCTCAGGTTGGCCGGCTGGAGAGATCGTGAAGGACACAGAAGAACCTTGTATCACTCGTAAGTATTGGCGCACCGTTCTCAGTGTCAGACTCACTTGGGACCCTGGAGGTTTAACCTCAGTGCTGCCTCCTGTAGGAGAATTGTTCACTCTGATCCATCGTCTAGGATAGCACAAGTCTCTAGGGTATGGTTGCCATTCCGTAGGAGAACCTTACTGACTTTAAGGAGCACTTGGCTGCATCCAGCCTTTCTGTCCAGGTAAAGGATGTCAGTAGAGGAATTCACCAGGCTTGGTGGCTGCGGCCACATCTCCAACAGCGACCATTGTTTATTACCCACTGTTTCTGCTGCAGTTTATTGAGATGGGAGAAGTTAGAGCAGTCATTGAGATTGTGCAGGTTATTACAGCAGTAAGGGCAGTACAGTCTGGGCTTCTCAGATAACTGGGAAGGGGCCGCCACAGTACAGGGGACCTCCAGTGTAGTTTGTGTAGAGCCCATGAGCACAGTCATTGGCCTGTTTCTTCTTTTACCCTCTCTCTTGTTATCTCTTTGCCTTGTAGCTGCCTCTTTATGGGTCTCTATCTGATCAAGCACATCACCACCTTCCTGTATCTGTAGCTCATACTCTAACCTCTCTGCAAAGTCCAAAAGTGAAGGCACGCCTCTCTTTAGTGGGTGAAGATACCGCCTAAAGTTAGCTCTGAGATCCTGGGGTAACTTACTGCTTAATTTGGCCACATGCGATCCACACTGAAGTTCAATGAGTCCCTCCTGTTTCAGCTGCTCTAGCATTCCCACCAGCGCTCTGACTCTCAGCGCAAATTTGCGGAATCCCATGGAATCTCCTGGACGGATAAAGGGTCCGTCCATCAACTCTGCAATTCTCCGCAAAGATAGTTGGTGAGGTTAACCATAGTGCTGAATGAGAGATGCCATTGTGTCTGAGTAGGGGTATGGAGAGTTACTGTAAGAGTCAGCGATTAAGAGGGCTTCTTCGAATTTGAGGTGGTCCAGCAAGATTTGGTATTTGAACCTTTCAGTTGCATCCGAGGGAATAATATTTTCCAAGGATATTTGTAGTCTTGCAAACTCTCTGGGGTCGTAAAGTCTGGGATGGACGGCTTGGGACCCCTATATGATCTCTCCTGGCTACACGGTTGTGCATCAGTGGCACTATAGTCCCTCGGAGGTGGCAATGGAGGAGCAGCAGTATTAGCGAACCCAGACCATGACTCTGACTGTTGATGATAGTTGTCAAATGGCTGTTGATAGTTCGGCGTGGATGGGGATGAGGGCCGATTCAGTTCCAGTTTAAGGATGCGTTCCTTTAGCTCCTCCAAAAACACCTACGATCCTGTGATCAGGATTGGGCTGTCTTTGTCTCTCATCTGACGTCACAGGTGGAGGGGGTGGCGGCCAGTCTTCATCCTCTTCTGCAATGACTAATTGATGAGCGGGCTGAGGTAGGGTATCAGCTACAGTTAGCTGCTTCATTCTTACACTGGGAGAATAATTTGATGCTAATGGCACAGGATGATAAGATGACAAAGCAATATTCCTGGCTATTTGCCGTTGCATATCCAATACAGTATGCTGTAACCTCCTGTTATCCTCCTGCAGCTGTTGAAACACTTTTAACATAGGCGATATAGGCTGGTATGATGTTGGTGTGCTCTCGTAAAGGGGAACAGAAGCTGAGGCCAAGGGCATTCCTTCTGTGCTCCAGTTGTGTGCAATGGAGTGCTGGGGGAGAGGCGTCATCTCAACGTGTCTCTCCTTGTGTCTCCTGCTTTCTACGATTCCTGAAACATGCTGACTCAGCTCGTCCAATACTACTGGGCATGGGAGATCAACCTCATATTCCTTTAACCAGAAAGGAGGGTTCCTTAGTCGGCGAGAACGAACATGATCTGGTCTGAAATCTCCACCTAATGGGGCATGAGCCATCTTCATCCACAGTAATCACCTAATCCGGCTCGAAGGACCAATTTGTAATGAAGTATCAAGTTTGAGTTGCTAGCTTAGAGTTGTGATCACTGTGGGGCATCGGTCAGAATGCACAAGTCTTTGTTCCCCTCTCTTTATTCCAGCATTGCACATGTTAATCAACAGGTGGACAGATATGTGGTTCTATATAAAGAAATAAAATAAGTAACACCATATAAGTCACTGAAACAGTAACAGGAACAACAACAGTTACTAATTAGTCTCATAAACTAAACTATACATTTCTACATACTGAACAACAGATATAACGCATCATACCAATTCTAGCATTAACTATCATTGTCATGCGCACTCCTAACGCGGCCGGCACGAGGACCCGGAAGTAAGACGGTCGCGATTCAGGAAGCATAAAAGGAGACAAGATGGCGCTTTACATCGCTCAGTCATTGAGTTGCCCATGCTATCGCAGACGCTCTGTTCGCCTAATCGTGAGTACTCACTTTCTTGGGTTTCGCTTTCGATTGAGTGTGTGTTATTAGAATGCGGGTTTATTTGTGTAAGCTCTTGCTCTCGTTCCGAGAGAGTTCTAAAAATAAACAGCATGGTTATCCTGCCTACTCGCGCTACTTCCGCGTTTGGGTTTACCATCTACGCTACAGGGCTAACTGCTAGTCTTCTGGTCCGTCTCTGTGTGTCTCTGACAGAATGACTGAGCCAACAGCAGTAAACCCTGGTCTCACCTCTGCGATGTGGTTGACCAGCATGCTAAGTTGATCGATCAGCTCAGTAGTGAAGTCGCGGTCCTCCGCCAAGGCCTCCAAGACGTCGCGGCCTTGCGACGCGAGGTTGCGGAGCTACGGCAGGAGAACGCAACGTTCCGCGGGGCGGTCGCTCAGCCGGCTGCGGCCACGCCCATCGCAGCGGCTGTTGCTCCGCCACCCCCTCCCCCTTCTTCTGATGTCTTCATTGCTTTACCGGACAAATGGGATGGCACAGATGGGAAGTGCAGTGTTTTTTAACCGCATTGGATCTAGTGTTTGAGTTTAATTCCACCAAATACTCCACAGACCGACTGCGCGTTGCTGTTCTCATTTCGTTGCTATCCGGGCAGGCAGCTGAGTGGGCCACGGCGGTCCTACGTTCTGATTCAGATGTAGCCTACTCTTATACAGAGTTCACACGCCAGCTAAAACTCACCTTTGAACATCCTGCTGCTGAGGTGGAGACCGACTCAAAATTATATCATCTGCGGCAGGGTGGCTCGTCCGTGAGCTACACGACGGATTTCCGAACCCTACGAGGGACTGGCTGCATGCATTAAGGATGAGCTCGCCGGTCGTGAACTTCCAGCCACCTTGGAGGGCCTAATCCAACTCGCCCTCCGGATCGACCAGCGTCTGCTCACCCGCCCTAAGCCAGCTCCTCGCACCCTGCCGCCCATCACGCCACCACTGCCTTATTTCACGCCCCGAAGCTCCTTCTTCTCTTGCACGCCTGTTCCGGAAGCTCGTTCCTCACTCTCCGCTGCACCTACCGGATCCATCGGTTCTCCACCTCCCGCCGTGGTTGACACCAGAGCCAGGGAACCCATGCAATTAGGGCGCGTCTCCTTAACCACTATAGAACTGGAACGACGTTTTAGAGAGGGTCTCTGCGCGTATTGCGGGTCAGCAGCGCATCACCGGGCCATCTTTCCTCTACGCCCGGGAAACGCGCAGCCCCGGTGAGAAGTGAGAGTGACTCACCGGGTTCCATCTCCCTCTCCACCACCCTGACCAATGATTCCCGTCTCACGGTAAGAGTACACCTCCAGTTTGGCCACAAACGAGTTGGAAGTACCGCCTTCGTCGACTCCGGTGCTGCTGGTAACTTCATTGACTCTTCCTATGCCAAGAAACTGGGGGTAAAGATCGAGGCGTTATCCCAGCCCGTAAATATTACATCTGTTGACGGTCGGCCCCTCTCCTCCAGCCCCATCACCTTCCAAACTCAACCCAT